>JAXCGZ010006972.1:7500-20297 GCA_037179515.1 Halocaridina rubra | reverse complement strand
CATAAATGCATGGCAAACCTACAAAAGAGCAAGAAATGACTACCTAAGTAAAAGGAGAGAGGCAGAGAGAGACTATGAGAGGGACATCACCAGGAAGGCTAAAGAAAATCCCAAGCTTTTCCACAGCTTTATCAGAGGAAAACTGAAGGTAAAAGAACAGGTTTTAAGGCTAAAGAGAGCGGATGGAAGCATCACTGAGACGGATGAAGAGATCTGCAAAGAATTGAACAAGGAGTTTCAGTCAGTATTTACAGTAGAAAATACCCCACCCCCTCAGATTGCAGTGATAGAAGCTCAAGGGCCGGTATTAGAGAACATCGACCTTACAGCCACAGAGGTATGCAAAGCGCTGATGGATTTAGATGTTCATAAAGCTACAGGTCCTGATGACATATCCCCTCATGTGCTTAAAAAATGCGCAAACACAGTATCAGTGGCACTAAGTATCATATTTAAGGAGTCACTGGAGTCAGGGGAGATTCCAAGATGCTGGAAACAAGCAAATGTGATACCTATCTTCAAAAAGGGAAGGAGGGATACGGCTCTGAACTATAGACCAGTTTCCTTGACCAGCATAGTTTGCAAAGTTATGGAGAAACTACTAAGGAAACATATCTCTCTTCACTTGGAATCCTTCAACTTTTTGTCAGTGAGGCAACATGGCTTCAGAGAAGGTAGATCAACAGTAACAAACTTATTAGAATTTTATGATGAGGTAAGCCAAATCTTACAGGAAAGAGAGGGCTGGGCAGATTGCATATTCCTAGACTTCCAGAAAGCGTTTGACACTGTTCCACATGGGAGACTTATTAGGAAGCTGCAATCAATGGCTAGAATAGGTGGAAATTTCTTGGAATGGATAAAAACTTACTTAGAAGGAAGGGAACAGAGGGTTAGAGTAAGACACTCAGTGTCTGAATGGAGAAGAGTTAGTAGTGGAGTTCCACAGGGTTCAGTTTTAGGGCCACTTTTGTTCCTTGTATATGTAAATGACCTACCAGAGTCTGTAAATTCATTCATGAATATGTTTGCAGATGATGCAAAGATTGTGAAGAAAGTAAAAAACGAGAACAATGGTAGATAAATTCAGGAGGATCCAAATAATCTGCATGAGTGGTCAGAAAAGTGGCTAATGAAATTCAATACTTCAAAATGTAAGGTAATGAGAATGGGTACAAGTGCAAGAAGGCCCAAGCTTGACTACTCGGTGGCTGGAGTACAACTTCAAGAGACAGAAAATGAGAGAGATCTAGGAGTAAACATACTGGCAGATTTGTCTCCAGAAATACATATAAATGGCATAGTAAGGGCAGCATATGCATTCTTATCAAATGTAAGGGTAGCCTTCAGGCACATGGACAAGGAAATGTTCAGAAATATTTATGTAACCTATGTGAGGCCAAAACTCGAATATGCAGCCCCCTTTTGGAATCCGCACTTGAAAAAGCACATAGCTAAGCTTGAAAAAGTTCAAAGACATGCCACGAAACTGGTGCCAGAAATACGCAATCTCAGTTATGATGAGAGGCTGAGGGAATTAGACTTACCATCACTGGAAGCTAGAAGAGTGAGGGGGGATATGGTGACAGTCTTTAAATTCCTTCATGGTTATGATAGAGTGGATAGGGATCGATATTTTGATATGGCTGGCTCTAGAACTAGAGGTCATAGTTTGAAGCTTCGTAAGAAAACTTCTTTGCAGGATGTAAGGCAATACTTTTTCATTGTAAGAGTAGTTGATAATTGGAATTGGCTAAGCGAGGAGGTAGTTAATGCTATCTCAATCCATAGTTTTAAGGACAGGTATGATAAGTATCACTAAGTATAAAATGGAACCGATGAGGAGACGGGAAGATACGAGCTTTGAGCTCTTTCCCGTAAACACAATTAGGTAATCACAATTAGGTAATCACACACACACACACACACACACATATTTGAGGTAAGCTGAATCTTACAGGAAAGAAAGGGTTTAGCAGACTGCATATTCCTAGACTTCCAGAAAGCATTTGACACTGTCCCACACGGGAGACATATTATGAAGCTGCAAGCAATGGCTGGAATAGGTGGAAATTTCTTGGAATGGATAAAAACTTACTTAGAAGGAAGGGAACAGAGGGTTAGAGTAAGACACTCAAGTATCTGAATGTAGAAGAGTTAGTAGTGGAGTTCCACAGGGTTCAGTTTTAGGGCCACTTTTGTTCCTTGTATATGTAAATGACCTACCAGAGTCTGTAAATTCATTCATGAATATGTTTGCAGATGATGCAAAAATTGTGAAGAAAGTAAGAAACGAGAACAACGGTAGAAAACTTCAAGAAGATATAAGTAGTCTCCATGAGTGGTCAGAAAAGTGGCTAATGAAACTCAGTACTTTAAAATGTAAGGTAATGAGAATGGGTACAAGTGCAAGAAGGCCCAAGCTTGACTACTCGGTGGCTGGAGTACAAATTCAAGAGACAGAAAATGAGAGAGATCTAGGAGTAAACATACTGGCAGATTTGTCTCCAGAAATGCATATAAATGGCATAGTAAGGGCAGCATATGCTTTCTTATCAAATGTAAGGGTAGCCTTCAGGCACATGGACAAGGAAATGTTCAGAAATATTTATGTAACCTATGTGAGGCCAAAACTTGAATATGCAGCCCCTTTTTGGAATCCGCACTTGAAAAAACCATAGCTAAGCATGTAAAAGTTCAAATACATGCCACGAAACTGGTGCTAGAAATACGCAATCTCAGTTATGATGAGAGGCTGAGGGAATTAGACTTACCATCACTCGAAACTAGAAGATTGAGGGGGGTTATGGTGACAATCTTTAAATTCCTTCATGGTTATGATAGAGTGGATAGGGATCGATATTTTGATATGGCTAGCTCTAGACCTAGAGGTCATAGTTTGAAGCTTCGTAAGAAAACTTCTTTGCAGGATATAAGGAAGTACTTTTTCAATGTAAGAGTAGTTGATAATTAGAATTGGCTAAGCGAGGAGGTAGTTAATGCTATCTCAATCCATAGTTTTAAGGACAGGTATGATAAGTATGACTAAGTATAAAATGGAACCGATTAGGAGACGGGAAGATACGAGCTTTGAGCTCTTTACCGTAAGCACAATTAGGTAATCACACACACACACACACACACACACACACACACACACACACACACACACACACACACACACACACACACACACACACACATATTCTGTGAGAGGGAGAACATAAAAATGACCCCATCTCTGTCCCAAACCTCTCCCATCCATGGGTTGGTAGGAGGGGTAGCCATCAGGAGACTCAAACATAAAATCAAGAATATAGAGGAAATGGTTATAAGCCTTGATGATAAAATTCAGAATATGGATGGAGAAATGAAAGAGAATGAAACACTCAGAGAGCAAATAAGATCTTTGGAGGAAGCAAATAAAGCACAAGGGCAGGAGAGAAAGGAACTAGAAAAAAGAATAAAAAAGCTGGAAGGGGAAAAGAGTCAACTAGAATCTAGACTTTCTAAACAAGAAGATAAAAACAAACAGCTGAATGACAACCTAAAGGAATTAGATGTTAGTTCACTGCTCTCTTCTGAGAGAGACGAGATTGCTGCTTGGAATGTCAGATTAAGGAAAACATTGAACAGTTCAGAAAAGAGTTCCAGGAACTGAATATGGAAAATGATGCCATGAAAACTTCCTTTGCTGATGCACTAAAGGGGAATGTGGCAGTAAAAGAGGCTGTAAAGGTGGTGGCACTGGAAAACATACAAACAGTTGACTATAAAGAGACAGTAATCGAAAAAATGAAAGACGTTGTGATGGAAAGGGCAAACCCACTCATCAGACAGGCACTTGATAAGGAGAAGACAGTGGTAATCTCAGGCATAAGCGAGTCCCAGGAGCCAACATGGCAGGGGAGACTTGAAGAAAATAAAGCTAGGGTTGTAGACCTGATAAGAAAGCTTGGAGTAGTATATGGTCCTGAGGATATTGTAAACATACACCAACTAGGTAAATATTCGAGGGAAGGAAAGCCGAGACCAACAAAAGTAACCTTTGAGAGAGGGGAAACATGTAGGGAAATATTGTTGAGAAAAAAAAGTCTAAAAGACCTTCAAGAATTCAAAGAAGTGTTCATTAGACAATACAGAACACAGGAAGAGATGGGAAAGATCAAAAACTTGTTGCAAGAGGCAAGAAGGTTAAATGATGAAAGAAATGAAGAACAGAAGAAAATTTTTTATTACAGAGTTCTTTCAGACAAAGGGGAGATAAAGAAGATAATGACAGAAGATCAGGGGATGGGGCCTCATTAAGATTGTTATACACAAAGGTGATGGATTAGCTGGTAAGGCAGTAGAATTAAAAGATAGGCTTCACAACAGTAAGGCAGATATAGTAGCAATTACAGAGACTAAGTTGAGTGAGGACATAAACAGTGTCACAGTTTTTCCTAAGGGTTTCAGAATACTAAGGGTTGAAAGATCTGAGAGGACTGGTGGAGGGATAGCACTGCTCATAAGTGAAAGGATTCAAGTCGAAGAAATAAACTTGGCTATAGAAAGTGAGTTCAAGGAATTTCTTGTTGCTCGCATAAATACTGGGTCAGAGAGCATTATAATAACTGTTGTATACAACCCACCAAGGAACCAAAATAGGCTTGAAGTTTATGAGGAAAGTCATATAGGTACTATTGAAGTCATAAACTCAGTTGTTAACATGGCACAGGGAAAAAAATGTAGGATTTTGATTATGGGAGACTTTAATCATAAAGAGATAGATTGGATAAATCTTGACCCACACAGTGGTGAGGACTCATTCGGGGCAAGATTCCTAGATTGCGTACAAGGGAATTTCCTACACCAACATGTAATGGAACCAACAAGGGCCAGGGGTGGGGATGAGCCATCACTACTTGATCTAGTGTTCACAGATAATGTGTTGGATATGGAAATAATTGAGTATGAACCACCAATTGGGAAGAGTGACCACTGTGTGTTGTTGATGGAGTATGTCATGAAGATATTCTTCCTGAGAGTAGAGGCACTGAGGACATGAGGAGGAACTATCCGAAAGGAGATTACATCAAAATGAATGAGCTTTTTGCAGTTATTGACTGGAGAACCTTATTTTACAACAAATCTTTTCAAGAAATGTATGACATCTTTTGTGAGAAATATGGGAAGATAGTAGATTGCTGCATACCTGTCACCAAAGTAGGTATAATTCATGCCAGAGAGAAATGGTTCGATAATGGGTGTAAAAGAGCTAAGGAGTGGAGAGACAAATGTTGGAAAAGGTATAGGAGGAGAAAAAACATAAATTCCTGGCAAACCTACAAAAGAGCAAGAAATGACTACCTAAGTAAAAGGAGAGAGGCAGAGAGAGACTATGAGAGGGACATCACCAGGAAGGCTAAAGAAAATCCCAAGCTTTTCCACAGCTTTATCAGAGGAAAACTGAAGGTAAAAGAACAGGTTTTAAGGCTAAAGAGAGCGGATGGAAGCATCACTGAGACGGATGAAGAGATCTGCAAAGAATTGAACAAGGAGTTTCAGTCAGTATTTACAGTAGAAAATACCCCACCCCCTCAGATTGCAGTGATAGAAGCTCAAGGGCCGGTATTAGAGAACATCAACCTTACAGCCACAGAGGTATGCAAAGCGCTGATGGATTTAGATGTTCATAAAGCTACAGGTCCTGATGACATATCCCCTCATGTGCTTAAAAAATGCGCAAACACAATATCAGTGGCACTAAGTATCATAGTTAAGGAGTCACTGGAGTCGAGGGAGATTCCAAGATGCTGGAAACAAGCAAATGTGATACCTATCTTCAAAAAGGGAAGGAGGGATATGGCTCTGAACTATAGACCAGTTTCCTTGACCAGCATAGTTTGCAAAGTTATGGAGAAACTACTAAGGAAACATATCTCTCTTCACTTGGAATCCTTCAACTTTTTGTCAGTGAGGCAACATGGCTTCAGAGAAGGTAGATCAACAGTAACAAAATTATTAAAATTTTATGATGAGGTAAGCCAAATCTTACAGGAAAGAGAGGGCTGGGCAGATTGCATATTCCTAGACTTCCAGAAAGCGTTTGACACTGTTCCACATTGGAGACTTATTAGGAAGCTGCAATCAATGGCTAGAATAGGTGGAAATGTTTTGGAATGGATAAAAACTTACTTAGAAGGAAGGGAACAGAGGGTTAGAGTAAGACACTCGGTGTCTGAATGGAGAAGAGTTAGTAGTGGAGTTCCACAGGGTTCAGTTTTAGGGCCACTTTTGTTCCTTGTATATGTAAATGACCTACCAGAGTCTGTAAATTCATTCATGAATATGTTTGCAGATGATGCAAAGATTGTGAAGAAAGTAAAAAACGAGAACAATGGTAGAGAACTTCAGGAGGATCTAAATAATCTGCATGAGTTGTCAGAAAAGTGGCTAATGAAATTCAATACTTCAAAATGTAAGGTAATGAGAATGGGTACAAGTGCAAGAAGGCCCAAGCTTGACTACTCGGTGGCTGGAGTACAACTTCAAGAGACAGAAAATGAGAGAGATCTAGGAGTAAACATACTGGCAGATTTGTCTCCAGAAATACATATAAATGGCATAGTAAGGGCAGCATATGCATTCCTATCAAATGTAAGAGTAGCCTTCAGGCACATGGACAAGGAAATGTTCAGAAATATTTATGTAACCTATGTGAGGCCAAAACTCGAATATGCAGACCCCTTTTGGAATCCGCACTTGAAAAAGCACATAGCTAAGCTTGAAAAAGTTCAAGGACATGCCACGAAACTGGTGCCAGAAATACGCAATCTCAGTTATGATGAGAGGCTGAGGGAATTAGACTTACCATCACTCGAAGCTAGAAGAGTGAGGGGGATATGGTGACAGTCTTTAAATTCCTTCATGGTTATGACAGAGTGGATAGGGATCGATATTTTGATATGGCTGGCTCTAGAACTAGAGGTCATAGTTTGAAGCTTCGTAAGAAAACTTCTTCGCAGGATGTAAGGCAATACTTTTTCAGTGTAAGAGTAGTTGATAATTGGAATTGGCTAAGCGAGGAGGTAGTTAATGCTATCTCAATCCATAGTTTTAAGGACAGGTATGATAAGTATGATAAGGACAGGTATGATAAGTCTAAAATGGAACCGATGAGGAGACGGGAAGATACGAGCTTTGGGCTCTTTCCCGTAAACACAATTAGGTAATCACAATTAGGTAATCACACACACACACACACACACACATATATATATATATATATATATATATATATATATATATATATATATATATATATATATATATATATATATATATATATATATATATATATATATATACATACACACACATACACACACACACACACACACACATACACACACACATATATATATATATATATATATATATATATATATATATATATATATATATATATATATATATATAAATACATATATATATATGTATATATATATATATATATATATATATATATATATATATATATATATATATATATATATATATATATATATATATATAAATACATATATATATATATATATATATATATATATATATATATATATATATATATATATATATATATATATATATATATATATATATATATAACCAGATAAGCACATTACATATGTGAAAACATGAATAATTTTTTTACCCCGACCGGGACTCGAACCTAGGACTTATGATTACTAAGTCAAGGCGCTACCACTACACCACAGAAGGTTAAAAGGAATCCAACCTTATAGCTTATATCTGCTATACATAGGAATGAACGCATTCTAACTGAATGCCACTATGTTCATATTACAGATTCCCCAACCTCACTCGTGGCTTCATTTTAGCATTTAATTCAATTCCCAATCTCATTCGGGCCATGAAATAACCAGATAAGCACATTACATATGTGAAATAATAAAAAATAATTCATGTTTTCACATATGTAATGTGCTTATCTGGTTATTTCATGGCCCGAATGAGATTGGGAATTGAATTAAATGCTAAAATGAAACCACGAGTGAGGTTGGGGAATCTGTAATATGAACATAGTGGCATTCAGTTAGAATGCGTTCATTCCTAAGTATAGCAGATATAAGCTATAAAGTTGGATTCCTTTCAACCTTCTGTGGTGTAGTGGTAGCGCCTTGACTTACTAATCATAAATCCTAGGTTCGAGTACCGGTCGGGGTAAAAAATGATTCATATATATATATATATATATATATATATATATATATATATATATATATATATATATATATATATATATATATATATATATATGATCTATTTCAAGAGAGCCACGTGAATATTGTAAATGTGAATGGCTATGTCTACGTAAGGAAATTGAAAGACATTTTGAGATCCTTAGTACGTAGTACTTTCACGTGTATTACTTATCCTCAGAGAAATCTGAAGATAAGTATTACACTTGAAAGTAGTAAGTACTAGGGATCTCAAAATTTCTTTCAATTTCCTTGCGTAGTCATAACCATTTATATATATATATATATATATATATATATATATATATATATATATATATATATATATATATATATATATATATATATAAATTTTTCTTTTCGCCGTGAACAAGGCGTGAAACCAAGTAAATTAGATACGGTTAGTGGTATGAGCGGACGGGAACATATTAAATTGCTAAAAATAGTAGTAACAGTGAACAAACACTAATTTTAACAGAATAATAATAATAATAATAATAATAATAATAATAATAATAATAATAATAATAATAATAATAATAATAATAATAATAATAATGATAATATTAATAATAATAATGATAATAATAATATAATAGTAATTATAGCGTTAATAATGATAAATATAATGATTATTATGTCAATAATACTAACAACAATAACAATAATAATAGTGCAACAATAAGAACAAAATAATGATATAATCACAAAAAACAAAAAGCAAAAAACAATAATGATAATAATGATAATATTAGAAATACTAAAAATAATGTTTTTATTAAGGTAATAATATAATAGTTAGCAGGAAATGATAATAATAATGGTACAATAATAGTAATTATGAAAGAAAAATAAATACTTAATAATAACCAAAAATAGGAGTAAAAATATATCAACTGTAGATAAAAAGAATATTATGTTATTTCCAAAATATTTTTTTTCAAGCTTGAATGAAGCAGACTGGATAATATGGGACCAATTACAAATAAACCATAACTTAAGTTAGTATTTCGGTGCTCGGTTAAGTTAATTATTGCAGACTCCAAGATGTTTCTAGTAATAATATCATTACTTCTTGCAAAGACAAGCATTGTGCCATTCAGTATGGTGATTGCAATCAGCACACTGTTTGCACAAAGCACTGGAAGACTGACAATTTCGATAGTTATATTTATCATGATTGACACGAAATTCTAATGATTTCCTGGTCTGGCCAACATAATACTTATCACAATCTTTACATGGAATCTTATATATATATAATACTAGAAGTGAAAACAGGACTATTTTTCATCAACATATTGCAAAAAGTATTTTCATATTTGAAAACTAAACGGGCATTTAATGTTCTCAAAATTTTGACTAAGCTATGACATCCCTGAAAAAAAGGGGGAATGACTAAAAGGGTATTATTAAAATTCGAGACAACATTAGTGTCTGGGAGGGATGCTCTATGAAATTAGCGCTTTGCAGCACTGAAGCAGAAATATAAGAACCAATAATTATCAAGTATGCTTCATTCAAGTTTGAAAAATGTAATTTTGGAAGTAACATCAATTTATTTTCTTATTCTTTATATCTATAATGGATTTATTCTTACTAGAAAAAAAGAAAAAAAAATTATTAAGTATTTTCTTATCTTTTACTATTTATATTATTTAACCATTATTATTGTAATTTCATAATTAATATATTATTAGCTGATAATAATATTATTGTTAGTTTTTCTAATATTATCTTTATTATTATTATTGCTTTGATTTTTCTGATAGTTTCGTGATTACTGCTCATATCATTATTTTTTTCTTATTGGTGTACTGTTGTTATTTTTATTGTTGGTTAGTATTATTTCTGTTATTATTATCACATATATTATTATTATCATCATTATTATTTTTACTATCATTATTATCACTATTACTATCACTATTATATATATATATATATATATATATATATATATATATATATATTGTGTGTGTGTGTGTGTGTGTGTGTGTGTGTGTGTGTGTGTGTGTGTGTGTGTGTGTGTGTGTGTGTGTGTGTGTGTGTGTATGTATGTATGCATAGTTATATTTATACATACATGCATACATACATACATACATACATACATATATATATATATATATATATATATATATATATATATATATATATATATATATATATATATATATATATGTGTGTGTGTGTGTGTGTGTGTGTGTGTGTGTGTGTGTGTGTGTGTGTGTGTGTGTGTGTGTGTGTGTGTGTGTGTGTGTGTGTGTGTGTGTGTGTGTGTGTGTGTGTGTATTTTTTCTTAATTAGGTTGGAAATATGTAAATAACATTAAATTATTAACTTTAAAGTATTAAATGTTAGCCATCGTTTTTTCTTCCTTAAAAAAAGACTAAAAAAGCAAGCACATAATTATTTAACTTACCAACTTCAAATAAAAAGAAAAAACACAAGAAAATGCATTGTGCATTAGTCATTTTTTTCTATTTCTTCTGGTTTTTTTTTCTGTTGCTTTCCACAGAGCGTCGCTCTTCGTTGTAGAACGTCACATGTGCAACACCTTACGAATACACACGTACTCTGCGTATGCCAACTAGGCCTATATTGTCTTCTTGTGTCCTGGAGTCTGGAATTATGTGAGCGGTGCTTTAGAATGGTCGCTTCCTTTTGCAATTATCAGAGGCAAATTTGTTGACCCTGACTCTGAAAAGAAAAAAAAAACTTTATTACGTAAAAAAGAAAAAAACAGAAAAAAGCAAAGCAAAATGAAAATATAAAGAATATAAATAAAGAAATAAAGTTGCAAGGAAAGATAAAGAGAGAGAGAAAAAAAACAGGTTGTTAAATAAGTTCATATGCCTCATACATCGGAGTCTCGTTAAAAAAAAACTTAAATGATTTTTGTACCTCTTGAAGTTCTGCTGTGATTGACATCAACCTAATGAGTTGGAAAAGCTTCGGGTTAGGGGGAGCCATTTTCATCTTAATAGTTGCCCCCCCCCCTTCTGCTACCCCCTCATTACTTCTGGTCCCCTCTTCTCCAGGGGTGAAAGAATATATTAGTACAAATTTCAAAGTACAAATCCTAATTTAGAAACTCGTGGAGGTACGCACGGGCAAATTTTTATTTCTTATATATGCAAACAGAGATGGAGAGTGTAATGACTTGTCAGATGTGAAGGGATAATAAAAGATGTGTGATGAATATCCAAAAATATTCAGTGCAGCTGTAGGCATAGAAAAAGAACCGTAACTGAAGGAAGACTTAACATCGAACTGTCCTGGACAGACCTATTTAAGTTCAAAAAACCTTCAGCTGTTGTATCGCAACGGGTGGCTGGTGCCGCCCGTTGCGATACTACAGCTGAAGGGCTTTTGAACTTAAATAGGTCTGTCCAGGACAGTTCGATGTTAAGTTTTCCTTCAGTTACGGCTCTTTTTCAATGCCCACAACTACACTGAATATTCTTGGATATTCATCACACATCTTTTATTATCCCTTCACATCTGACAAGTCATTACACTCTCCATCTCGTTTCGCTTTACTTTATGTATTCTTCGTGCCCAGGCCCGATGAGGGCTGTTTTATTTTATAATTTATTTTTGGCCCGTCCTGGTGTCACAATCATAAAAAAAAAAAAATAATCTGTAAGAGTCTGTGAATGCATTCTTGAATACTCTTGCAGACAGTGCAAAGATTATATAGAGAGTAAAAGACAAAAATAGTGGTGGAAAACATCAGGAAGACCCTAATGGTCTGCTTGAATGGTCAGAAAAGTGGGTAATTAGATTCAATACTTCAGAATATAAAGTGATGAAAATGGGCAAGAGTGCAAGAGGACCAGTGCCTATAGATTCGATAGTGGGAAAGGAGCTTCAGAAATTTATGAATGAAAGAGATCTAAAGGGAGGTTTACACGGTCAAACTGTTCGTCGAACGCGGTTTAACAGACAAGTGTTTGAAGTGATGTTCGAACGTGTGAACGGGGTATTTGGTTGTCGAACACGTTTGTAGAACGTGTTCGAAAACCAAATACCCCGTTCACACGTTCGAACATCATTTCAAACACTTGTCTGTCGAACCGCGTTCGACGAACCGTTTGACAGTGTAAACCACCTTAAGGGTAAATGTGTATGTTACGCATATAAATGGTATAATGAAGGCCCTGTTTGCTCTCTAAGCAAACATAATTATTACCTTCAGGTATATGAACAAAGAAATATTAAGAAATATGTACTTGACCTATGGGAGCACTAATCCTAAGTATGGAGCACTCTTCTGTAAGCAACGCTTGAAAGGACGTGAAAACAAACTGGAAAAAATCCAGACACATGCTACAAATCTAGTGACAGAGATACGAAATCTAAGTTGTTATTCTCTGAGCAGCCTGGTCGAACATTCATTTTCTAGCCCCAAAGGGGGAAAATGGCCGATCACAGGCTTTCCCACAGTGCTGTTAGGGAATGCATAATGTTTGGGTGACGTATGATTGTGTGAAGTGCAATCTTCCATATTGAGTATCCTGAGTT
>JAXCGZ010006971.1:0-20326 GCA_037179515.1 Halocaridina rubra | reverse complement strand
ATATATATATATATATATATATATATATATATATATATATATATATATATATATATATATATATATATATATATATATATATATATATATATATATATATCTCACTTGAAAGAATATGGATATAATATAATAATGAGTATGCTTTATAAAATAAAATTTCACAGTAATATTATATATATATATATATATATATATATATATATATATATATATATATATATATATATATATATATATATATATATATATATATATATATATATATATATATATATATATATATATATATATATATATATATATATATATATATATATATATATATATATATATATATATATATATCTTTACCGTCGAGAATACAAATGTACCATAGAATGTACTTTTAGACGCTTTAAAATTCTTTTCTTTTTTTCCGGTAAAGATAACGACCCCAGTACATTAAATAATGCCGTAATTTGTTAGGTTAGGTTAGGTTAAATTAGGTTAAATTAGGTTAATTGAATGCCTAAGCTAACCTACACTAATCTAACCCAGCAATATAGGAGGTTATTTAATGTATTGGGATGGTTATCTTTCTTGATCCCTTTCTTTGATCATACTTAAACTGATGAGAATGGCATATTCATAGCGTGTGATATCGCTTGAAATATCTGCTCGCGATAAAACAATGCAAATTTCTATACAGAGTTTAATGAAATGAACCAGTCATCATGCATTCATTTGATCTACTCTTAATAAATGAGATATTTACCGTATTAACGACCGAAGACCCGATTGAGGGACCCATAAGAGCCATATGGGATTATCTTCACATCATCTATTCAACCATTTTTTGTTACTAGTGCTACGAGCCTAAGCAGATAATTCATTTACAGACTGGGATTATGCATACATAGTTTTAGGAAACTTCAGCCATTCCTATACAAGCCAATTTTTCCTTTCGATAGCTACTAAGCTGGCTCTACCTTTTGAATTCAAAGGTCTTCCTTCGTCTTGCACTCGATTACCCACCTGTCCTACAATAGACTCGCCTTCGGAGACGAGACCTTTTTCACGTAATTCTTCCCCTTCCCCAACCTCAATCCCCAATCCCCATGCGACGAACAGCTGAGGCTGCTGCTTCTGCTGCTTGGTCTTTAGCAGACAACCATGGTCTGGGACGGAGGGAGGGAAGGAGACACTAGTTTTTAAATGACTCGTCTGAGTCTCCCCGCCCTCAGTGTGTAAGCTCGCCGGTGTGTGAGAGGACGTGTAGGAGAGGTGTCTGTGATATAAACTTTACTCTTTCATTTTAATATTAGAGATGGGTCAACATGTATCAAGAACAGATTTCGAGTGGTCATATACTGCCGAGCCACATGCTACTAGAAGAAAGGAAATATTAAGTGAGTGCCAAAGGAAGTGATTTTGTGTTTCATATACCGTGCGTGTGTTGGCGTTAATGTTTCGTCTGGACTCTGGAGGGTAATAATACATAGAGAGAGAGAGATGGTGCTGTAAAGGCAGCCTCCAAATCATTCTATATTGTTACGATTTTATCCACGAAAAAATAATGTTTATTTAATATATCTGTAGCGAGAATTATTCGACCTCAGACAATGCCCTTATTTTTTAATGCAACGGGAATTTTATTTTAAAAGACTTCCTATTACCTGTATATTTCATTTAACTGCTGGAATTGAAAGTGGGTGTGGAGCTAAAATATTCAATAAATGAAAAAAAAAAATAAACGAAAGAAAAGGAAGAAAAAAAAAACCGCTAACCATCGAAAAGGAAAGTGTAGAATCTCTCTCTCTCTCTCTCTCTCTCTCTCTCTCTCTCTCTCTCTCTCTCTCTCTCTCTCTCTCTCTCAGACTGCTTTTGAGATTTAACTGCATTGTTAAAATAGGTGTTAACTGATTATCTACTCTCCTATCTTTGTTACGTGTATATATATATATATATATATATATATATATATATATATATATATATATATATATATATGTGTAATAGATGGATAAACATTAAATCGAGCAGCGCATCCATAATGCATATATTGATGTATGTTTGGTAGCAAAAGGCGACTTGAAGTAGCATTGGTAGATCACGTGTTTGCAACGCCTATAGATGGGAGGTACTGCTCTCATCCTCACTTGGAACCGGGGTCATCCCAGGAGTCTGCTTATCCCTCTAACCCGTACTATGTCACGGGAGAAATCCATCGTAGATTTGATGTATTCAGCCATCATGGGAAAATGAATTTGTTATTTCTTCTCTTGAATACACACACACACACACACATATTATAATGGATATAGGTCAGCTATGTAAGAATATTGAAGCGACGAATTGCTGAGTATATATAGGTTATGTATATATGCTATAGGTGAAGGTCTCTTGGACTTAAATAGGACTGTCCAGAGCAGTTCGATGTTAAGTCTTCCTTCAGTTATGGTTCTTTTTCTATCCCTACATCTACTCCGAATATAATTGGATATTCGTTACACATATCTTATCCCCTCACATTTGACAAGTCAAACACTACATCTCTGTTTCTTTACTTTGTTTTCTACGTTCTCAGGGACAATGAGGGCAGATTTATTTTATTTTTTGGCCTGTCCTGGTGTCACATTCATAAAAAAAATATCGGATTTTTTTATGAATGTGGCACCATGAAATAAAAAAAAAATGCCCTCATCAGTAAAGGCCAGGGCACAAAGAAAAAGTAGAAGGTTAAGGACAATGCAGAGATGAGGTAATGATACACAATAGGAAAAGGACAGGCTGAAAGAATAGTCGAAGTACTGATGACCTAGAAGTATGGCAGGATTATGCCCTGAGATAACGATAGATTCGTTTTTTGAAGAAAAATAGGTGATAAGAATTAGGAAAGACAGAAGGAAGAAGAGAGTCCCAGAGTCTGGAGGTAGATGGGGCAGTTGCTGCACTAACCAATCCGCTAGCTACAGATCTCCGCACAGTACCCGAGATGATGCCTCTTAGCGAGTGATACGCGGCCTTGGCAGTAGGGTAAGGATGAAACTTGCCTACTCATCAAAGCAGCGATGGAAGTAGTAGTAATAGAAAAGAGAAAGAGATACCTTATGGTGAGGAGAAAGAGAATCCAGATTAAAAGTAAGAGAAGGGTCATTAATGAGTCTGACTGCCTTAGCTTCAACCCAATCTAGAAGATTAAGTATATGAAAAAGCACCCCAGAAGTGCGAGCAGTATTCTAAGCAGGGACGGATAAAACCATTATAGTTTGAAAGTATCAGAGGATAAGTAATGAATAAAATTAAACAGAACCCCCTATTTTTTGGATGCAGATTTAGAAATTTGGATTATGTTATTCTTCCAAGACAAATTAGAGGCTATCTGGATTCCTAATATGTTAATGGAATTAAGAGGGTAAATTTCGTTAGTTTCAAAGACAATAGGGCTATCAGAAGAAGAAGATAAAGAGATAGCCAGAAACTGTGTCTTGGAGGCATTAAATTTAACTACTCTTTGTGTGCTCCATTCAGATACCCTCTGCAAATCGGACTTGAGAGTAGAAGAAAGAGTGATACTAGACTGCTTACGAGTAGCAGATGAAAGTTGTGAAGAAAAAACAGGGAAAGTGAAGGGTAGAACTGCTGGCAAAGGCATGAATAGACAGGGGGATGGGGACTGAAGAAAATCGTTGATGTAGAGAAGGAACAGAGTAGTTGTGACACCACTGGTAACAGGAGAAATGATCATGCATGAGTAAGATAGGACAGGAAGTCATATGTGGATTATGCCGTGGTGAAGCCATACTGGTAATCGGAGATAAGTGAGTTAAATTCAAGACTTGAGAATTGAGTAAAGTTTCAAAAACTTTAGCAATAGCATAGTTTAGGGCAATAGGTAGGTAGTTTGAAGGAATAGAGCAGTCTTCTTAGGAACAGGTTGCACAATAGCATTCTTCCAAGATGAAGGATAGATACTGGTTGAGAGAATGAGGCAAAGAAGACATTTAAGCATGGGAGCCAGTTCATGTGCAAACTCCTTTAGGAACCTTGCAGGGATGCCATCTGGACCAGATTCCTTGTTCGTCTTTAGCAAGTAAAGAACCGTATAAACTTTAGGTGAAGAAAGGATAAGGGAGGGTCTAGGGTTAGAGAGGGATAAAGAATGAGGGACAGGTGCACTGGAATCATTTGCAGGAGAGTTGACAGAAACATCAGATCCAAAGAGAGTGGCTGTGTCAGTAGGAGAGCAAGCCATAGAACCATCAGAATGAATGTGAGGGGGAAGGCTTGAATTACAGAAGTTTCTTGAGAGGTTTTTGGCTAAGGACCAAAAACATTTATCAGTGAGAGAGGAGTTAAGGTCATCAACTTTTTTTCTTATAAAGGAAGCTTTAGTCTTTTGAATCTGAGCAGTACAGCAATTCATAGCTGTTATAAAAGCAGAGGGAGCTAAATCAGAAGGAGAGGCTTGGTACAACTGGTGACCCCTATCCCCGGCTTGAATAACAATGGAGCATGCATGGTCAAACCAAGAATTAGGGGGAGAAAAATTTTCATAGAGGAGGGAATGAATGCCTCCATACCTGAGGTTATGATCTTGGCAACTTTTATGGTTATCCGAGAAGGGCTGTGGGACCGAAGCAGTAGTCTTACAATAGCAAATCAAAGAGGAAGTTATGAAAATCTTCACATTGGGTAAGCACAAAGTACCAAAGGTGGCACTGAGTAGGAGGAATTGTTGGAGGGGAATGATAATGGAAGAGATAGAGCTCACATAGTGGTCAGATTTACCAAGAGGGGAAAGCGCAGATTATGAGTGGTTTGAAGAATTAGAAGTAGGAAATAGGTCAAGAGTGTTGACTGCATGCTTGTGTCAATCGGGAATACGAGTAGGATGGTTAATAATCTGTTCCAGATCGTGAGTAATAGAGAAAGCAAGTGCCTCACTCCCTCCCACATAAGTGTGAGACGGAAGCCACATACTTTGGTATATATATATATATTATATATATATATATATATATATATATATATATATATATATATATATATATATATATATATATATATATATATATATATATATATATATATATATATATATATATATATATGAATCATGCACACACACACAAAGCCTCATTCCCCCTTTTAATGGGGGTTGCCAAGTCAAGAAATGTGCATGCACCACAATCCACTCATACCTCAACCACTCCTTATAGCTCCACTTGGATAAAGGGTTGCCACGTTTCCCTCCCATCGACCCTGCTTGGATCATCCACAAGGTAGTCGGGCTAGGATATTCTACTTTGAGGCCCAACAGCTGCAACTGGTTTACCCTTACAGCTTCATCACATGGCAACTCCCCTCACACTCGTCCATAACCGTACACTGAGCTAGCAGGTGCCAGAAATCCTTTTGGCCTGTGTCATCTATACACAGTCTTCTTCCACTCATTCCTATCTCTTGAACGCACTCGTCCCTGCTCCACTGGCATTCCATGTTTTCACATATGTTACCTTGTTTTTTTGCCCATAGAGCAAAGTAATCACTGTATTGTTTCTCTTTTGATGTCGTCTTCCCCCCAGTGGGGGAAACAGCCTAGGTATATATATATATATATATATATATATATATATATATATATATATATATATATATATATATATATATATATATATATATATATATATATATATATATATATATATATATATATATATATTATAAGTGTGTGTGTGTGTGTATGTGTGATTCTATTTCACAAGAAGCACGTGAATATTGTAAATGTGGATGGTTATGACTACGTAAAGAATTTGAAAGAAATATTTAAAATTTTCTTTCGTAGCCACAACCATTCATCCATCCATATATATATATATATATATATATATATATATATATATATATATATATATATATATATATATATATATATATATATATATATATTTATTTATATATATATACACAAAAGTTCCCCGTTTTAAATCGTTCCTACTCAAGTCATTCCGAGATTACATCAGTGACCATTAAATAATTAATAAATAAATTTTTCGATGTACCAGTCTGAGATGTACTTTGACTATTTCTATGTATATTTTAGTGTTTATTTTTATCATCGGTGGGGAACCTAGTATTGAATTATAGGTTTGTTCCGACTTGAGTCAGCTGTCTGGAATGGAACCTTGATGTAAAGTGGGGAACCCCTATATATATATATATATATATATATATATATATATATATATATATATATATATATATATATATATATATATATATATACACACACAGGCACATGGACAAGGAAATGTTCAGAAATATTTATGTAACCTATGTGAGGCCAAAACTCGAATATGCAGCCCCCTTTTGGAATCCGCACTTGAAAAAGCACATAGCTAAGCTTGAAAAAGTTCAAAGACATGCCACAAAACTGGTGCCAGAAATACGCAATCTCAGTTATGATGAGAGGCTGAGGGAATTAGACTTACCATCACTCGAAGCTAGAAGAGTGAGGGGGGATATGGTGACAGTCTTTAAATTCCTTCATGGTTATGATAGAGTGGATAGGGATCGATATTTTGATATGGCTGGCTCTAGAACTAGAGGTCATAGTTTGAAGCTTCGTAAGAAAACTTCTTCGCAGGATGTAAGGAAATACTTTTTCAGTGTAAGAGTAGTTGATAATTGGAATTGGCTAAGCGAGGAGGTAGTTAATGCTATCTCAATCCATAGTTTTAAGGACAGGTATGATAAGTATCACTAAGTATAAAATGGAAGCGATCAGGAGACGGGAAGATACGAGCTTTGGGCTCTTTCCCGTAATCACAATTAGGTAATCACACACACACACACACACACACACACACACACACCCACCCACCCACCCACCCACCCACCCACCCACCCACCCACCCACACACACGCACACACACACACACAGATCTGCAAAGAATTGAACAAGGAGTTTCAGTCAGTATTTACAGTAGAAAATACCCCACCCCCTCAGATTGCAGTGATAGAAGCTCAAGGGCCGGTATTAGAGAACATCAACCTTACAGCCACAGAGGTATGCAAAGCGCTGATGGATTTAGATGTTCATAAAGCTACAGGTCCTGATGACATATCCCCTCATGTGCTTAAAAAATGCGCAAACACAATATCAGTGGCACTAAGTATCATATTTAAGGAGTCATTGGAGTCGGGGGAGATTCCAAGATGCTGGAAACAAGCAAATGTGATACCTATCTTCAAAAAGGGAAGGAGGGATACGGCTCTGAACTATAGACCAGTTTCCTTGACCAGCATAGTTTGCAAAGTTATGGAGAAACTACTAAGGAAACATATCTCTCTTCACTTGGAATCCTTCAACTTTTTGTCAGTGAGGCAACATGGCTTCAGAGAAGGAAGATCAACAGTAACAAACTTATTAGAATTTTATGATGAGGTAAGCCAAATCTTACAGGAAAGAGAGGGCTGGGCAGATTGCATATTCCTAGACTTCCAGAAAGCGTTTGACACTGTTCCACATGGGAGACTTATTAGGAAGCTGCAATCAATGGCTAGAATAGGTGGAAATGTCTTGGAATGGATAAAAACTTACTTAGAAGGAAGGGAACAGAGGGTTAGAGTAAGACACTCAGTGTCTGAATGGAGAAGAGTTAGTAGTGGAGTTCCACAGGGTTCAGTTTTAGGGCCACTTTTGTTCCTTGTATATGTAAATGACCTACCAGAGTCTGTAAATTCATTCATGAATATGTTTGCAGGTGATGCAAAGATTGTGAAGAAAGTAAAAAACGAGAACAATGGTAGAGAACTTCAGGAGGATCTAAATAATCTGCATGAGTGGTCAGAAAAGTGGCTAATGAAATTCAATACCTCAAAATGTAAGGTAATGAGAATGGGTACAAGTGCAAGAAGGCCCAAGCTTGACTACTCGGTGGCTGGAGTACAACTTCAGGAGACAGAAAATGAGAGAGATCTAGGAGTAAACATATTGGCAGATTTGTCTCCAGAAATACATATAAATGGCGTAGTAAGGGCAGCATATGCATTCTTATCAAATGTAAGGGTAGCCTTCAGGCACATGGACAAGGAAATGTTCAGAAATATTTATGTAACCTATGTGAGGCCAAAACTCGAATATGCAGCCCCCTTTTGGAATCCGCACTTGAAAAAGCACATAGCTAAGCTTGAAAAAGTTCAAAGACATGCCACAAAACTGGTGCCAGAAATACGCAATCTCGGTTATGATGAGAGGCTGAGGGAATTAGACTTGCCATCACTCGAAGCTAGAAGAGTAAGGGGGGATATGGTGAGAGTCTTTAAATTCCTTCATGGTTATGATAGAGTGGATAGGGATCGATATTTCGATATGGCTGGCTCTAGAACTAGAGGTCATAGTTTGAAGCTTCGGAAGAAAACTTGTTTGCAGGATGTAAGGAAATACTTTTTCAGTGTAAGAGTAGTTGATAATTGGAATTCGCTAAGCGAGGAGGTAGTTAATGCTACCTCAATCCATAGTTTTAAGGACAGGTATGATAAGTATCACTAAGTCTAAAAATGGAACCGATCAGGAGACGGGAAGATACGAGCTTTGGGCTCTTTCCCGTAAACACAATTAGGTAATCACAATTAGGTAATCACACACACACACACACTCGCACACACACACACACACACACACACACACACACACACACACACACACACACACACACCTGGTGACAGTCTTTAAATTCCTTCCTAGAGGCACATAGCAAGAAGGCCCAAGCTTGACTACTCGGTGGCTGGAGTACAACTTCAAGAGACAGAAAATGAGAGAGATCTAGGAGTAAACATACTGGCAGATTTGTCTCCAGAAATACATATAAATGGCGTAGTAAGGGCAGCATATGCATTCTTATCAAATGTAAGGGTAGCCTTCAGGCACATGGACAAGGAAATGTTCAGAAATATTTATGTAACCTATGTGAGGCCAAAACTCGAATATGCAGCCCCCTTTTGGAATCCGCACTTGAAAAAGCACATAGCTAAGCTTGAAAAAGTTCAAAGACATGCCACGAAACTGGTGCCAGAAATACGCAATCTCGGTTATGATGAGAGGCTGAGGGAATTAGACTTGCCTTCACTCGAAGCTAGAAGAGTAAGGGGGGATATGGTGACAGTCTTTAAATTCCTTCATGGTTATGATAGAGTGGATAGGGATCGATATTTTGATATGGCTGGCTCTAGAACTAGAGGTCATAGTTTGAAGCTTCGTAAGAAAACTTGTTTGCAGGATGTAAGGAAATACTTTTTCAGTGTAAGAGTAGTTGATAATTGGAATTGGCTAAGCGAGGAGGTAGTTAATGCTATCTCAATCCATAGTTTTAAGGACAGGTATGATAAGTATCACTAAGTCTAAAAATGGAACCGATCAGGAGACGGGAAGATACGAGCTTTGGGCTCTTTCCCGTAAACACAATTAGGTAATCACAATTAGGTAATCACACACACACACACACACACACACACACACACACACACACACACATATATATATATATATTTTTATAAATATTTATATATTATGAATATTTATATATTATGAATATATATATATATATATATATATATATATATATATATATATATATATATATATATATATATATATATATATATATATATATATATATATATATACACTTCAGTCAATATTTATAGTAAAAAATACCCCACCCCCTCAGATTGCAGAGATAGAAGCTCAAGGGCCTGTATTTGAGAACATCAACCTTACAGCCACTGAGGTATGCAAAGCGCTGATGGATTTAGATGTTCATAAAGCTACAGGTCCTGATGACATATCCCCTCATGTACTTAAAAAATGCGCAAAATCAATATCAGTGGCACTGGGTATCATATTTAAAAAGTCACTGGAGTCAGGGGAGATTCCAAGATGCTGGAAACAAGCAGATGTGATACCTATCTTCAAAAAGGGAAGGAGGGATACGGCTCTGAACTATAGACCAGTTTCCTTGACCAGCATAGTTTGCAAAGTTATGGAGAAACTACTAAGGAAACCTATCTTTCTTCACTTGAAATCCTTCAACTTTTTGTCAGTGAGGCAACATGGCTTCAGAGAAGGTAGATGAACAGTAACAAACTTATTAGAATTGTATGATGAGGTAAGCCGAATCTTGCAGGAAAGAGAGGGCTGGGCAGCTTGCATATTCCAAGACTTCCAGAAAGCGTTTGACACTGTTCCACATGGGAGACTTATTAGGAAGCTGCAAGCAATGGCTAGAATAGGTGGAAATGTCTTGGATTGGATAAAAACTTACCTAGAAGGAAGGGAACAGAGGGTTAGAGTAAGACACTCAGTGTCTGAATGTAGAAGAGTTAGTAGTGGAGTTCCACAGGGTTCAGTTTTAGGGCCACTTTTGTTCCTTGTATATGTAAATGACTTACCAGAGTCTGTAAATTTATTCATGAATATGTTTGCAGATGATGCAAAGATTGTGAAGAAAGTAAAAAACGAGAACAATGGTAGAGAACTTCAGGAAGATCTAAATAGTCTGCATGAGTGGTCAGAAAAGTGGCTAATGAAATTCAATACTTCAAAATGTAAGGTAATGAGAATGGGTACAAGTGCAAGAAGGCCCAAGCTTGACTACTCGGTGGCTGGAGTACAACTTCAAGAGACAGAAAATGAGTACACATACTGGCAGATTTGTCTCCAGAAATACATATAAATGGCTTAGTAAGGGCAACATATGCATTCTTATCAAATGTAAGGGTAGCCTTTAGGCACATGGACAAGGAAATGTTCAGGGATATTTATGTAACGTATGTGAGGCCAAAACTCGAATATGCAGCCCCCTTTTGGAATCCACACTTGAAAAAGCACATTGCTAAGCTTGAAAAAGTTCAAAGACATGCCACGAAACTGATGCCAGAAATACGCAATCTCAGTTATGATGAGAGGCTGAGGGAATTAGACTTACCACCACTCGAAGCTAGAAGATTGAGGGGGGATATGGTGACAGTCTTTAAATTCCTTCATGGTTATGATAGAGTGGATAGGGATCGATATTTTGATATGGCAGGCTCTAGAACTAGAGGTCATAGTTTGAAGCTTCGTAAGAAAACTTCTTTGCAGGATGTAAGGAAATACTTTTTCAGTGTAAGAGTAGTTGATAATTGGAATTGGCTAAGCGAGGAGGTAGTTAATGCCATATCAATCCATAGTTTTAAGGACATGTATGATAAGTATCACTAAGTATAAAATGGTACCGATCAGGAGACGGGAAGATACGAGCTTTGGGCTCTTTCCCGTAAACACAATTCGGTAATCACACACACACACACACACACACACACACACACACACACACACACACACACACATATATATATATATATATATATATATATATATATATATATATATATATATATATATATATATATATATATATATATATATATATATATATATATATATATATATATATATATATATATATATATATATATATATATATATTTATCGTTGTTTTTTCTATGTGTTGTTTCACATATACATGGCACGGGAAAAAAAATGTAGGATTTTGATTATGGGAGACTTTAATCATAAAGAGATAGATTGGATAAATCTTGACCCACACAGTGGTGAGGACTCATTCCGGGGCAAGATTCCTAGATTGCGTACAAGGGAATTTCCTACACCAACATGTAATCGAACCAACAAGGGCCAGGGGTGGGGATGAGCCATCACTACTTGATCTAATGTTCACAGATAATGTGTTGGATATTGAAAAAATTGAGTATGAACCACCAATTGGAAAGAGTGACCACTGTGTGTTGTTGATGGAGTATATCATTGAAGATATTCTTCCTGAGAGTAGAGGCACTGAGGACTTGAGGAACTATCGGAAAGGAGATTACATCAAAATGAATGAGCTTTTTGCAGTTATTGACTGGAGAACCTTATTTTACAACAAATCTGTACAAGAAATGTATGACATCTTTTGTGAGAAATATGGGAAGATAGTAGATTGCTGCATACCTGTCACCAAAGTAGGTGTAATTCATGCCAGAGAGAAATGGTTCGATAATGGGTGTAAAAGAGCTAAGGAGTGGAGAGACAAATGCTGGAAAAGGTATAGGAGGAGAAAAAACATAAATGCCTGGCAAACCTACAAAAGAGCAAGAAATGACTACCTAAGTAAAAGGAGAGAGGCAGAGAGAGACTATGAGAGGGACATCACCAGGAAGGCTAATGAAAATCCCAAGCTTTTCCACAGCTTTATCAGAGGAAAACTGAAGGTAAAAGAACAGGTTTTAAGGCTAAAGAGAGCGGATGGAAGCATCACTGAGACGGATGAAGAGATCTGCAAAGAATTGAACAAGGAGTTTCAGTCAGTATTTACAGTAGAAAATACCCCACCCCCTCAGATTGCAGTGATAGAAGCTCAAGGGCCGGTATTAGAGAACATCAACCTTACAGCCACAGAGGTATGCAAAGCGCTGATGGATTTAGATGTTCATAAAGCTACAGGTCCTGATGACATATCCCCTCATGTGCTTAAAAAATGCGCAAACACAATATCAGTGGCACTAAGTATCATATTTAAGGAGTCACTGGAGTCGGGGGAGATTCCAAGATGCTGGAAACAAGCAAATGTGACACCTATCTTCAAAAAGGGAAGGAGGGATACGGCTCTGAACTATAGACCAGTTTCCTTGACCAGCATAGTTTGCAAAGTTATGGAGAAACTACTAAGGAAACATATCTCTCTTCACTTGGAATCCTTCAACTTTTTGTCAGTGAGGCAACATGGCTTCAGAGAAGGTAGATCAACAGTAACAAACTTATTAGAATTTTATGATGAGGTAAGCCAAATCTTACAGGAAAGAGAGGGCTGGGCAGATTGCATATTCCTAGACTTCCAGAAAGCGTTTGACACTGTTCCACATGGGAGACTTATTAGGAAGCTGCAATCAATGGCTAGAATAGGTGGAAATGTTTTGGAATGGATAAAAACTTACTTAGAAGGAAGGGAACAGAGGGTTAGAGTAAGACACTCAGTGTCTGAATGGAGAAGAGTTAGTAGTGGAGTTCCACAGGGTTCAGTTTTAGGGCCACTTTTGTTCCTTGTATATGTAAATGACCTACCAGAGTCTGTAAATTCATTCATGAATATGTTTGCAGATGATGCAAAGATTGTGAAGAAAGTAAAAAAACAAGAACAATGGTAGAGAACTTCAGGAGGATCTAAATAATCTGCATGAGTGGTCAGAAAAGTGGCTAATGAAATTCAATACTTCAAAATGTAAGGTAATGAGAATGGGTACAAGTGCAAGAAGGCCCAAGCTTGACTACTCGGTGGCTGGAGTACAACTTCAAGAGACAGAAAATGAGAGAGATCTAGGAGTAAACATACTGGCAGATTTGTCTCCAGAAATACATATAAATGGCATAGTAAGGACAGCATATGCATTCTTATCAAATGTAAGGGTAGCCTTCAGGCACATGGACAAGGAAATGTTCAGAAATATTTATGTAACCTATGTGAGGCCAAAACTCGAATATGCAGCCCCCTTTTGGAATCCGCACTTGAAAAAGCACATAGCTAAGCTTGAAAAAGTTCAAAGACATGCCACGAAACTGGTGCCAGAAATACGCAATCTCAGTTATGATGAGAGGCTGAGGGAATTAGACTTACCATCACTCGAAGCTAGAAGAGTGAGGGGGGATATGGTGACAGTCTTTAAATTCCTTCATGGTTATGATAGAGTGGATAGGGATCGATATTTTGATATGGCGGGCTCTAGAACTAGAGGTCCTAGTTTGAAGCTTCGTAAGAAAACTTCTTCGCAGGATGTAAGGAAATACTTTTTCAGTGTAAGAGTAGTTGATAATTGGAATTGGCTAAGCAAGGAGGTAGTTAATGCTATCTCAATCCATAGTTTTAAGGACAGGTATGATAAGTATGACTAAGTCTAAAATGGAACCGATCAGGAGACGGGAAGATACGTGCTTTGGGCTCTTTCCCGTAAACACAATTAGGTAATCACAATTGGGTAATCACACACACACACACACACACACACACACACACACATATATATATATATATATATATATATATATATATATATATATATATATATATATATATATATATATATATATATATATATATATATATATATATATATATATATATATATATATATATGTAGTCTGCGTGGCTCAAGCGGTAGCCTCGGCGACTCTGAGGCGTCAGGTCGAGGGTTCGTGCCCCGTAACGGTCTGAGGTTAGCAAGGGCATGCACTCAGGGTAACGATTACATCTGTCAAAACAAGTCCTTCGCAAAAAGGTAATCATCCTAGCCCTTAGTAGAAAAGGGAGTCCGTGACGTAAAACCAGAATATATATATATATATATATATATATATATATATATATATATATATATATATATATATATATATATATATATATATATATATATATATATATATATATATATATATATATATATATATATATATATATATATATTAATAATTTTTACCCCAGCCGGGATTTGATCCTGAGACTTCAAATTACCAAGCCAAGGCGCTACCTACTACTACACAGAAGGTCTAGTAATCATAAGTCCCAGGTTCAAGTCCCGGTCGGGGTAAAAATAATTCATGTTTTTGACGTAAGGTTAATCACTACGTTATAATTATTAGTACCAGACGGGTACAAGGTAAGAATGGACAAGCAGTGATTCCTTTATCTTAATTTATTCTAGAGTACAACACATTCGACGCCTCAATGCCCCCACCCTATGACTATCACAATCTATGATCTATTCGTGCCCCGGGCAAAGTTCTAACTAACTGTGTCTGCCCTGGGTGGTTCTTGAAATACCCCCGGGGCAGGGCGTGGCTTGACATCCAATCCAGCCAATGAACTCGAGTGACATCCAGTCCTGCAAATCAACGCCAGGTTCGAAGTGGAGTCCCTCCCTATTTCGGGGCGGGGCTATTTCAACAAACCTA
Source organism: Halocaridina rubra (assembly GCA_037179515.1). Classification (NCBI taxonomy): domain Eukaryota; kingdom Metazoa; phylum Arthropoda; class Malacostraca; order Decapoda; family Atyidae; genus Halocaridina; species Halocaridina rubra. The sequence goes on along the minus strand of JAXCGZ010006971.1, from coordinate 5,301 downwards.
TAGAACGGAAAAGTTCCAGATCAGAGCGTGGCTATTGGGTAACTCTCCAGGGCATGTACATACGTACGGGTTAAATGTTTGTGTTTCTTGTGGTTTAGGAATTGGCTAACTTCTTGGCCTTTCCCATCCTCCTCAGGCACTCCATGTCGGATGCCAAGTCTCATGGGTCCGGTCATATATCTCCTTGACACTTTCTACAAACATTGGCTGGACCGCAGAAAACAATTGGGAGAGTATTCTATTTCACCCTTGACTTCTAGCCTCACATGTTTCTCTTCACGACTTGTGGTGTTTTCGAGGACCGAGGGTCCCTTATCCTGTAGGCCTCTTGGGGGGTGCATGGCGCCAGCGGTTAGTTCCAGGTGCCTAGCCACAAATCTTGGTGGTCCCAAGGGAAAACATGGTCTGAACCCAAAGCTCAATAAAAGTGAGGGCATGTAATAAAATATCTGTGCCCTCGACCAACCGTTACCCCTCAAGATTTGTTACAAGTTTCAGATTCTGGCTTCAGTATGACGGAAGTCATACGACATCCCTCCCAACCAAAACTGAAATATCTCTTATTTCAGTCGAAGCATGGGATAATTTTTCGAGAGCTCTTGGACATATCCTAGCTAACATTAGTTTACAATAGAAATGGGGCCGAATTATTTAAGCTATTTTCTAAGAATTCCTAGTTCTATGAACACTAAACAATCTTTAGTACAAACATTCCTATATTCAACAAATAAAATTAACTTTAATAATTAGGATTTCAGTGTGTAACTACTCATTATTAAACACTAATTAAGATCACAAGTTAGTTTAGATCATGACGTTACTGTGTCTACTTCTCTCCTTTTTCAAAAGATTTACAAAAGTTGGTTAGCTACAGTAAAAAGATAAATCATGTAGAACATTAGTATGTACGAACATTTAAAATGCGATAGACAATAACATAAATGGAAACTTCCTATCGTTACTATGGGGCATTGATTTGTCTTAAAATTAGGCCTTAAAAAACTACTCCTGAAACAAAATATTGGTTACGATGTGAAAAGTCAGAAAACATTCATCATTCCAATGTGCAATTCCTATTCAGAGACAAACTGATATGAGAACTTAATGAACACAAAGATTAAATCATGATTCAAACAATGATAATGCTAAAGCAAAACACTAATATTATTTAAGCAGAAGACAACTTATTACTATCGGTGCAAATCATACAATTCATCAAAGGCACTTATTCAAAAACTATCTTTAAAGGAGTCTCTGAGTTGTCGCTTAAAATTATCTTAAAACTAGGTAAAACAAATAATAAAAGGGGACCTTTTCTTTCCCATTTTTTCTTTCAGTTCTAAAGCGTGGGTTGTTCTTTCCAGCAACTAATAAGGGATTTTTAAATACCCTTCTTTCTCTCTGGGATTCCATCAATTCGTTTACATGGCTTTTTAGAGTGTTTTTAGGACATTAAAGACTTTTGTTTTCTCTTTCCCTTGCTCATGAATTCTTGCTAGGCATGATTCCACGGTTTCTCTCTGGGATTTCATTTTTTCACTCCCCCCCGTCCTTGCTGCAGGCCCAGGTTCGTACACTACTATAAATTATCTTCTTTCCAAGATAGGCAAAACAAAGAGGAAGCGATCGATGCACCTTTCTAATCCTTCCAGCCTGGCTTTTTCGTCCTACCCTCGGCCGATCTTGACTAAGACCACCCTGTAGGAGACCTGCAACGTCACAGCGATTTCTCTTCAGTACTGCAATCCACACGTACCTTCGAAGCAGACCTCGGGATGAAAATTTGAACTTATGTCACTACCAACAATGGCCATACGTTGGTAATCGAGGCTATACTTTGCCTCCCCTGCAACTGCAAGTGATTGCAATCTCTATTCAATGGGCAACAGGGACTTGTTTGAGAGGACAAAATCTAAAGACTTTTAGAACTTGCAGGTCGGGGCTGCCTAAAAATAGGGTGGTAATGGAAGGTATGTGTCTACACAACTAGATTATTACTCCAAGATACTTAGGGCGTAGCTGAGAAACTGCTACATAGCATTACTCTACTATAGACATAAAAAAAACAATCATTAAATGCTGAGAAAAGCCACTAAAGACATATTCTTATTAGCAGTGGCTACAATAACATCAAGTATGAATTCAGATAAAAGATACAAATCATCAGGTTACTGCTGATTGCATTTCAAAAATAATAGTCAGCAACAGGCCATTGAGAGATAGCAACAATAACAGTCAACATAATAACATAACTAATAATCATGATCAAAATAAGAATAATAAACAATAAAAATAAAAATACTAATTCAAAAATAGCAATATATATACAACGGAGACTGGCATTCAGAAGTAAGAACAGAGTTCTATACTTATATTTCATAGTAATGCTCATTCTAACACAGTCTCTTTTACTATTCAAATTCCTGCTGTCATAATCTATGTATATATAGAAAAGCATAAGTGGCAACTTGCTGGCTCCACAATTTGTCAATGGGAGTTCTATCTATTCTCTAAACAGTTGCGACATGTGGCAAAAATATTTATGCAAATGGCGGTACTACCGATGTCTTATCAGTATTTATGCAATAACAGCATGCAACAATCTATCGACTGCAATAAAATGTAGGCACAATTATCGCCTAGCTTCGCTGGAAAAAAAACACAAAAAGAAGAATCAATGACGGCAACATTCTTGTAGTATCGGAAGGAGCTTATCTCAGTCTCAGAGTAGAGAGAGAGAGAGAGAGAGGGAGGAGAGAGAGAGAGAGAGAGAGAGAGAGAGAGAGGGGGAAACTGGGCGACCTTGAAATACCTCGCGGTCTCCACCCTGTGGTCAGGTGAGGCGGGCCTCCTTCTTTTACTTGTACTGAAAATAAAAAATTGTCGCAGAGTATCTCTAATAAAAGAATAAATAAACAAATGAAAGTGAACAAACGTTAGCAGTGACTATCGATAAGGTTTTACGTTTATTGTCAGAGGGCTATTCTTATTCCTCATTAACAGAAACAAAAGCAAAAAGAACTTAGTGTACAGCTGCAGAACTGTCGAAGCATAAATCCATTCCTTTCTGTTTAATATTGCTAAGGACTTTACTGTAACAGCATACACATCCTTGTCTATAATGACGATCTTTTTCTTGCTATAAATCAGAGGGTTGAGTCGAAGCACACACACACTGATGAAATTAAAGCAAAAGATTAAAATCATATGTGACAATATCTTTACTACTATCAACAAAAGTACAAATATCTTTTTCTTAACAGACGTCTTATAATGACTTAAGGATCATTAATTTTGACTTTAAAACTCAACATATAAATTCTGAGAATCTTAATTATCTCAATTAGCTCAATTATAATTTTAAATTCATAACAGTAACAGTAATTAACAATAATTATTTCTAGATAATCTTTTCAAAACTCTTTAATTAAGATTTTAAAGATTTCTTCAATACAAAAAAACTATATAACAAAAACGGGTATCAAAGAATATAAAAAGTCTATCTCTGTGTATGCAATAATAAAAACAAAAAGTATATTTCATTAGCAACAGTAAAGAATGCATTTTGCTTAAATTTCATAACCTCGTACGGAGTTGTACATGAACAATTCAAACATAAAATATATATATTCTTTTACTATCTCGAATTTGACTTATGTAAATTACTAAACAACAGAATTTCCTCCAGAACAGGGAGAAGTTCGACTTATAACTGTTCTGTCTGCTTTTACGGGGGGTGCGCATGTGGGCGCTGTTTTCTCCCCTGTTCTTTTGGCTTCTGGATCAACTTCTGCTCTCTCAAATACGGGAAACGGCTGTATAACATTCTTGTTGTCATTTCGTGTCAGCTCTCACTCTTTCTTTATGACCAAGCTGAAATAATTTTGATAAAACATTATCATGGCTAAAACTCGCAAAGTTTTATTTTATCAATCTAACATATCTCTTCAGAAAAATAATGTATATACTGCAGCTAGCAAAGAAAATAAAGTATCATTCATAGATTCACGTCCTTTATCACGTAATATCTATCTTGGAATCTCTCTCGGAAATCGAATAATAATCTCATTGGCGGAGTAGGGGACAAAACAAAAATAAAACAAACTTGGCATCTCAACCATATCTGGGCAGGTGGAGAATCATTTTCTCAAAAATATCCCTCACTAGATATTGCAACAGCGCATCACCTCCCATAAAAATACTCTGATATGGCATGCAGAAGAACCTGCCGGAGCAGGGGAACGACCCTCATAGAGAGACCCCAATCATGTTTCCTAACGGTGCTTTCCGCGATTTCACCCCCTAGAGCAACCCCCCATTATACCCCCAGTCATTCATACTCATTCTCTGCCTCACTCGCTGCATCACTTACAAAACAATCGTACCCTTTCTGTAAAATTCCCTTTTATGTACAACGTTGGTTTCCCTTTCCCTACCACTCTGAAGAAGTGTAAAGGTGAAATCTCGGTTGGGCCGTGCGGTCACAGACTGCCTCACCAGTCCTAGGTCCCATTCTAACGAACAAACATTCTACTCCCTTGAAGCTACGTGTGGGTGACACTGAAAAACCTTCCCTATTCTAGGACAGCACAAATTCCTCTAATTTACTCTCACTTTCACCTGCGTAGCGCAAAATTTTAAAAAACTCATCTCTAAACAATATCACAAAATTTCTTATTCTTCAAATAAGCATGCCACACACGTATCGTAATGTTAATCTCTTCATCTTAACAACATTAAAAAAAACAATCTATCATATATGTCTTTCTTTCGCTAAAACATTACTCCCGCGGAGAAAAAACAAACAAAAAAGAAAGAACTTTGAAAACAGGCGCAATCTTAACACTCGATTTCTTACGCTTTAAGAAATTTATATAAAAATGATTTTACACGTACTTTAAATATCAAAGATCAGTACAATTTCTACATATTTATAATAACGAGGTTGGGAGATCGATTGGTCACTTCCGCATTCCTTTCTCGGAAATCACTCGTGGTCTAAGTAAAACCTTAAAAGCAGATGCACGTATATTTCTCACTATAATTCTTACGCTTAAGAAATTAATATACTGTAATAGTGATTGCACGTATATTAAATTTTCAATTAAAATCAATACATTCGCGTTCTTAAAATTCAATTTAGGCATTAATACAAATAAATGGAACACACTTCCAACGCAATTTCTTTACATTACTCAAATTATAACAAAAAACGGAGTTTATTACTGCTTATAGCTATTAGTACAAATTATCCATGTTAGTAATGGGTACAGAAATTCTACTTTTATCTACTTATTAGGC
>JAXCGZ010006970.1:0-20352 GCA_037179515.1 Halocaridina rubra | reverse complement strand
GAGAGAGAGAGAGAGAGAGAGAGAGAGAGAGCTCATCAGGCCTTGGCATGAAGAAAAAAAAGTAAAGACAGAAATGGGGTGTTGTCACTTGTGAAGGGACAATAAAGATATGTGTAACGAATATCCAAGAATATTCGGTGTTGATGTAGGCATACTTTAAGATCCGTAACTCAAGGAAGACATAATATTGAACTGTCCATGACAGTTCTGTTTAGGTCCTAAAGACCCTTCAGCTGTAGTATTGCAACAGGCAGTTGATGCCATGGGCCAACCTACTACATGAGGCTGATGCTGATGGTTTTCACTCAATTATCTACAGTCCACAGTGCACAGGCATCTGTGCATGTATTTAACTAGGTGTGGTACTGCAAAAAGCACAAGCTACTTCATAAATAAATGAGCTTAATCCAGTGGCAAGAAACCAAGATGATCTGAGCTAATGGATCTACTGCAGTCTTCATCTGCCTTTACAGCTAAAGAATTAAAGGAACATTGTTGGCCTAGTCTGCTATTGAGGACAAGTTGATTGTACTTATGGATCTTTATCCTTGCATTTGCCATCATTGGTGACCCTACCACAAGTTAATAACACCATGCAAGACCAAACAATATTTTATATGACATGTGAATTAGTAACACTGATCCAATACTGTATATACATATATTTCAGTTAACATAAATGTCAGAATGAGATTACCTATCTTAAAAATATTTCAATCAGAATAACATAAACCCCACACTTGCACAGCACTAACCTTTGAGACACGACTGATACATTATCACCATGATAAAACAGTAATAATAATTATAAAAAATTATAATTTTTTTCCGCTTAATAACTTTAGAGAAATTTTCTGCCTACCTATAGAATTAGAATTTATCAGAATATTTACACCATAACCGACTGTAATACATGATAGTATTTTGAAGTGTTGCAATACCATGGTTTTTCTTAAATACTTTCACTTAAATCGTGCATGCTGTGGTATTACTCAAAATCTGTCGCAAACATGTAAAAAAATGCATTTCAGGAAAATAAATTATTCTAACAATGCACTCAGCTGAAGAAATTATTCAGAAAAAGTTTAGAAAACAAGAGAAAGAAATGAAATACCATGTATTATTCTCAGACTACACTGGGCAGCCTTTTCTCTATGCTTCATAATGAACTCAATACAGCTTGACAAAAATATATTTGCATCATGTCCATATGTATATATGCATATGAATATTCTAAACTTGAGGAGACTTCTATAATGGAAAGAAGCTGACAAGCAGCCCTGCAATGCAAAGGGGTATTTAACAAAGTATTATGCAAGACTTTAAATTATTAAACTATTGCAAGCCTGCGGCACGCACCATAAATTCTATTCACATCATGAAAACTAGAACAATCTCTTTACGCTTATACAGATATACAGATAAGAGATACAAATTATCATTGTCTTGATTTCATGCTGTGAACAACCAGTCAATGCAAACCAATACATAGTACTGCAGAGCAGTATAAACCTTACCAATAAGATACCAGTACAATATATTATACAACACGGAATTATTTAATCTGATTCAAAATGTCATGAGATAAATAATTAGAAACATAAAAGGGAGACATTAATAAAAAATAAAAAAATAAATCTAATATTTGCACTGACCTCTATGATATCATTACCAGCAATAAAATATATATATATATATATATATATATATATATATATATATATATATATATATATATATATATATATATATATATATATATATATATATATATATATATATATATATATATATATATATATACACACAGACATGAACTAAAATTACTCCCTGAGGGAAGGGAGCAAGAATAGTTATCCTGTGTCGTAAAAGTCACCTAAATGGGGCAGAGCGAGGGGACTGAGAACTCCCTCTTCTGTATTTTCTTCGTGCAATGAGTCAAGGTACTTTGCTTTGAATCAGCCACCCCTCTTTTAATGGGGAATATGGCTCTTGCATAAAGATCAATAAACTAAAATTACTAAAATAAATTTATCCAAATAATAAGGCCCTCTACATATGTATATCAGATTATTAGCATGGGTAATTCTGAAATAAAAGAGGGAGCGAGAGAAAATTAAAATAGCACTGGCAAACTTTACATAGTAAAAATTTATAGTATTATCACAGAATCTTTTCATATGACTGATTATCTCCAGTTATGCAATACTGGGTATTGTGAAACTATCTTGCCTTTTGCCTCCGACTAAATACATTGTGGGCACTACAGCACAGTATTCTGGGAGTCTTCTGTGGGTGTGAAAATTCTATAAAAAGCTAGTACATCATTTTTAGATTTTGACAGCTTCAAGTGGGTGACCACTGAACCCAATTGTAAAGTTGAGTTATTCAAGCGATAACCATTGGCTCATCATCCGAGAACCCTCGAATCATAGGCGAGTCATCATCCTCATCTGAAAAAGCATGGTCAATATAAATAAGATCTCATGAAGAAGAGAAACCCTACAGTGCTCTAGGATTATTCATATTTACAAGGCAAGTCTCTTAACCTGACCTAACCCAACCCAACAATTTATGGAATTATTTAAATTCTGGGTTACCTTTTTTTTATTCAAGACCAGATCTGAATTTATTTCAACCTATACTGAACTGTCATTAATAAGTATCCCACCAATGAATCGTCATAAAAAAAAAAATATATATATGATTAACATATTCCCACACAATGGCTTTTCCTGCCAAAATCAGAAGGGTAGTCATAATTGTATGGATAACTTTTCATTTATATTTCCCATAAAAAAAAACAGATTTCCTGAGTTACTTATAACTAAGACTTCTATTTTCGATAAGCAGCATCATCTGCGCTTGCTGCTGCCCACTAACAAAGTTAACTGTGTAGTTTTGCACATATTTATCCTATCTAGAAGACTTCTCACCTAATGAATATCGAGCCCACTCTTGGAAAAGGTTTCAAACAACCCACCTCTCCACCTCCTTTGGCCTATCTCTTGTTTGAACACCCACTTAATCTTTATTTAAATCTTCTTCAATGTTCTCTTATTATCTGCGCTTTCTAGGTATTTCTGTTCCTTCTCCAATTAGGATTCTCTCTTTCCACGCATCTAATTCTTTCCACACATCTAATTTTTTGAAACCATCCAATTTTGGAAATTTCGATTGTTGACTTCTAATTAGTCCCTTTTATATTTCTAATCTACTATAAAATAGGGATTGTTTTCATGCAATCCGATTTAACCAAACTCTCGTGGAGTTACCAATAGCTTTGCTTCTTCTTACACTCTCTGCATCATCCCTGTGAACTTTCAAATATTGTAATGTCAATCTTATTTCCAGCTTTCAGATTTCATCAGGAAGCTCATTATCTTACCGTTGTCGACAATAACTCGCACCTTCCTCTTTTTAAACACCCTACCATTTTTTTTTTCTTACCAAACTTTCGTGGAGATACCAATAACTTTGCTTCTTCTTACACTCTCTGCATTATCCCTATGCACTTTCAAATATTGTAATGTCAATCTTCTCTAGTAAATGCAATGTAATCTTATCTCCAGCTTTCTGCTTTTATCAAGCTCATTATCTTACCGTCGTCGGCATTAACTCGCACCTTCCTCTTTTTAAACACCCTACCAAACTCTCCACCAGCCTCTGCAGTTTTGCCTTTGAATGAGCAAATTTTGCTTTGTAACTCTTACCTCCCTTGTCCATAAACTGCACGGCACTGCCTTTATTTCTCTCTTTACTTCATTTATATAGATAAAACGGCCATGGTTTCATATAGGCTTGTCCTATTTCAACTTTCACCACAAGCTATTCACTTTTATCCAGACCTATTCTTACGCTCACCACAAACTAATTAATTTCTTCCATACCTATTCGTATGCATGACTTACTATCCTTATAAAATTTTTCTACCCAATAAAACTACAATATTGTTACAATTGCATTCCTAACTACTCATATTTCTTCTTCCTTCATAAATTCTACATAGGCATACCTTTTTCTACAAATTCCTCACAGATATCGTAATCCTCGATCATTAGTTATGAGTCAATGCCTCTCTACACCCAAATGAGGATTTTCTAAGGGTATTGTTAATTAAAACTTTACCCTTGATAATATGTAGTTTAATCCACTACGAAACTCAGAGCACTCAATTTCTATATCTCCTAATAAATTCGAAGCATCAATATTATCCCTTGCAAATTATTTTTAAGTTAAATAAAATTTTTATTCTGGTGGAAAGTGTTAGTACTCCTAAATAGGAGTATATAATTCATAAGCAAGTACAGTATTCACTAAGCATACATCATCTACTGCAGCAAGATTTTAAAATAACGCAGCAGAATACGATAGAATGCAGGATAATTATTCTTGATTTCAACTTAAATAATGAATGAAATTAATTTAATTTCAAAAGTGTAAAGAGCATTAATTTTGATGACGATGAAAAAAAAAAGGAAACAAACAATAATCACCATGGCTGATTAAAAGAAATCTAATGAAAAAAAAAAGTGAAACTAATATATAACTTACCGAGATTATGATCAGTTGTAATAAGTGTAGTGCCTTGAGAACGATCGTAATGGGTGTTGGCAAATGTGAGGAATGATCGAGCTAAACGCCTGTGGCGGACAGCCAAGATACCAACCACAACAATTAATGCTACAACTACAAGGAAGACAGACACAGCAACACCTACAACGCTGTTCTGTGAGAGCACAATTTCGTCTCCTGTAATATTTGGAAAAATATTAAATATTTGGAACCTGTTCTTTTTCTGTAAAAGCATATGAATGTACACCTAAAAGTTTAAGTCACAAGTCATTTTTCCTGCCAACATATAGATTCTTGATTATGGATTGAACATACAGTTCTTTACTGGCTTATTCAATCATGACAAAATATCACTTCTTATAATATGGCCTATTATGATTATTAAATAAGGATGTGAAGAAAGGATCCCATATGAGAAAAGATATCTTTTTTTTTGGTTATAAGATAAATCCATGCAGAACTATACTGAATCATCCTGTATTAAATTTGGACATATCACAGTGTTGTTCACATCTCTGCCTGCTCTTTTTTGTTTAATTAATTAATTCCAACCTGTCTCTGTCCACTCCCAAAAATGAAAAGCATTCTTTCTCTGCTTGTCAATGGTGGCCATAAACAATAACACACCAAGTCACTGTTAAAAATCGACAGTCCACATATTTGGAGCCACAAATTATATTCTTGGGTTTAGTGTGCGAACTTACTAAATAAGATACATCAATCATGGTAAATCATGCTCATGAATGAATGAATATGCTGTTATAAAGGTGCTTTATAGTGAGCATCTGTCTCTACAAAGTACTGTACAAAGCTAAAGTTCTTTACAATATTGTTGAGGGAGTCACATTAATATGTACAGTATTTTAAAAGAGTATTAGTTTCCTCTTTAATTATATTACCAATAAAATGGAAGGATTTTTTGGCATTGCACATTCGTAGCCTACAATCAATACCAAAAGTAAGTAAAAAATTCACACTGGTACCTTTAAGAAGCAATACACAAAATGACTTTTAGATTTTTTAAATATCATGGCAAACCCTACTGAAATTATTAGTGGCTACGATTATATATAACGAAGTAAGGCAGAAAAGCATTGACATGTGCTATGTATCCAAGCATCTTTTAAAAGTTGTTTTACAACAAGAAAACTGGAATGAAAGATTACCAATTTTTTTCAAATGACTCATATTATTTACCTATTGGTTTCTCAATCCTGATAGCACTTGATTGAGGTGAGATGTAGCCATCAGCATCCTGTAATACTACAGAAGCATAATAAATGACCCCAGGTGACAAGTCACTAAGTATGATGGGTGGAACAATTGCAGGGTACAGCTTTGCATCACTCATATTTTGATTTTGGGAGATGTACAAGATGTACGAGATGCTGAAAATGAGAAAATAATAATATAAATTGTTACATCCAAGATTAATGCATTCATCATTCAGCTCTCTTGTGAATTAAAATCAAATCAAATATATCAACATTATTATTATTATTATTAGTATTTTTTTTTAAGATTGTGACACCAGGACAGGCCAAAATAAAAATATATAAATCTGCCCTAATCGGGCCTGGGGAAAAAAAAAGTATTAAAAGCAATGAACTGTATTATCACACTCACTTTTGAGTAAGGAGTTCATTAGGCATGTTTGGACTTCTTCTCCAAAAGAAGGACTCATCACTAGGATTAAATGTTAATTCGTACGGGGCTGGAATTACGGGTCCATCGCAAATTTTGGGCTGACTGTATCTGGCTTCAGGTAAAGCTGAGCGAATGGAAATAGAATATCTTCCTCCCCAGTGAGTTTCTACTTCATGGCTCTGAATATTCCCCACTTTGCTTGGTAATTCATAATACGATGTTTTATTATGAATAACATCTCTGATGAGCAACTGGTAAAGATAAAAGAAAAAAAATTATGTAGTAAAAACTACATCTCTGCACTGGAAATATACAAAACTGCTTACTGTTATAATAGCCTAGACATACCATTCCTCTAATTCAACTTGGAGGAGAACAGAGTGATAGACTGAAGGTAAATACATACACAAATACCAATATAAAAGTCAATCTCTGCTAATGTAACGAATATTCATGATTTATGTGTGTCCTCGCTTTCTCTACCCCTCTCCATGTATCTATTAGCTTTATCATGTACTAAAAATAGAAAAATTAGTAGTGACATTTTTTGTATGTTATCACTAAATATGTTGTTACACCCTTTACTCTTCACACGAGCTCTTTTTCTAATCCAGTACGACTTAGTTGTACATATTAACAGTAGCAATTGTATTTTTTGACATTATTAAAAATTGAAAGATACAAACTTTTATTTTCTAGTGGAATAAGTTATATTAAATAATGAATACCTGGAACAAGATGCATTATATAAAATATATCATAGAAAAGCAAAAAAGAAAAAAAAGACATCTACACACATGCAGTACTGTCAAAAGTACACAGAGAATGTAGAATACTCTAGCTGACATTTATGAATGAAACTTCAAAACAGAATGAACATTTATCATAAAAAGACGTAAAATCCACCAATAAAATTATATTGCAGCAAAAAATAATAAATCATCTAAGCATTCAAAATAATCAATGTGAAATTTGGTAAATACAAACACAATGAGCTGGTCGCTGAGAACTAGAATAGTCAATACTAAATGAGAATGAACCTTGGTATCTAGAACTATTTATACAACCAGGCTTCTTATAATTCAGCTACAATTAACGCGTACTTAAGCTCAGCTGTGAATATGCAGATGTAAGTAGTCAATATTTATGGCATGATGAGTATGTGTGACAAAGTGAGATTTAATAATGAGTCATTATATATCATAATTTTTCTATTTATTGTTTTCACCATGTTAGACTGTGAGAGAACTTGTCCTCTACCTCCCCTAGTCCATGGTCTCCATCTCTTAGCATTTTCTTCTTTCTTGAAGTGTAGGGGACAAGAACACCCCTCTATCTTTTTGTTCCCTTACATGTCCTAAATGGGCACTGCAAATGGACTGGGAATGCCCAGGTTCATAATTAACAATTGTGAAAAGTCACAGAACAAAGAAGGCTCTGGCAGGAATACTCCAATGAGACCTCAAGTAATTGGGTTTTTAAATGATTGTGATTCTGAAGTGACGAATGAGCTAAATGAATCTCCTGGTGAGTGAGTGTGTACTTAGACTAGGCCACTCACTTACAAGGGTATTGTGGCTTATGCATATAGTTATATGCATACAAAGTTTGACACACAAAGTTGTAATTGAAGGTAACATTTCAATACATAGTGTTATCCCACAGTGTAAAGGATTATCAAAATACCATAAGAAACCATAAACCTGTACCACAGGAAATACTCACTTCATAACGTATGCTGTCATTACTTATACGTGGACATGAAGGTTTCCAAGTAATTATCATTGTTTTATTGTCAGGATTCACTCTTGTTGCATGCAAGTCCTTGGGGGGTGCCAAAAGATCAGGTCCAATTGTAATCTAAAATAAAAAATAATTTATTTATAATCTGCTATACATTTAAAGGCAATGATTTCTTACAATGCAGCTGGTGCTTTTTAAACAAATTAATAAATGAGCAAGAGCAGGACTTTAGGGGTAGAATTATAAAAGAGCCACGTTGAGTGCTTCTTGCAGACGATACCAACCAGGTGACCAAAGAGGAGATATTATTGTATAGGATGGAAGAATAGTTCTGATAATGTATGAGGAAGACAGATTCTTAAAGATTACTACATGCTTGAGATTATTAGACATTGCAAAAGGAAAAATTATAAAATGCTTTTGGGATATGTAATAGTGAGATGGTTTCCCTGAGTAAGAAGGGAGAATATTAACTATATAAAGGCCTGTGAAAAGTTTAATGGAGAGAATGGAACACATATGGATTATTTAGAATGGACAGAAAATCAGCAACTGGCGAGGATGAATAATAGGCAATGTTTTCAGGTGTTTGAGGAAGAGGTAAATCCAGGAGATGGAGGGTTAGGATGCAAGAAGCCCTATCCAGGTAGGTCTGTACAATCAAGACGGTAAGAGGTATGCAAGAAATTAGTTACAAAATGATGTTCAACATAACCTATATAAATCTTACACAGTATCAGTGACTGATCCCAAGTCCATTAAAAATACACGGTTATTCAAGGAAAGCTTAAGACATGATTCAGGAAGTCACCAAGGCATGTGCCTGATTTTATTCACTCTTTAGGAAGAACTGATGTACAACTGTAATCAAATAAGTATGATTACAAACGTATGTATTAGCTTCTTTGCTTTGTATATTTTTCTTTTAATAAACATGAAAAAGCTTGCATTACATATTCGTTAAATTCTGATAATAAGTGATAATCAGAATAAAGAACTTGTCAACAAGTTTTTGTATATACAGTACTACACTTCACTCTACTACAAATTACCAGACAGAGTACAGAACTTTTTCTACTCAACGAAAACTAAACATTTTCAAAACTACTGAACGTGCTGTCATGTAAGAGCCTATGATTACATAAATATATCCTCCACTCAAAAATATCAAGAGAGAGTGTGTTTCAGTTTATAAAACAAGCCACCCAGGGTGCTTAAATATACAGATGCAATGTTCCTTATTTCAATAAGTGCTTGTAATATTTCATGTTTAGCTCCCAGTCAAAAGTCTAATTTGTAGTCTACTCCCTCAATATCCTTCATCATAAAGTCAGCGCTCAAAACATAAGACACAATACACTGATAAGAACATATCAAACATACAGTTTCAAAAAGCTTACCTTTTTCTCTTCTACAGGTCCAATACCAATTGGTCCTCCAACCATAACAGCTAAAATATATACTTCACAAGCCTCGAGTCCCCTAATAATATGGGAAGTATTCATTGTATTGGCCATATTCACAGAATGCTTGAGATCGTTTGCAGACATGCCCCACAGAATACGATATTCCCACTTGATCTGGAATGGGAGATGCATTTTCCTTCATTACTTGACTGCATAACTGCTGAATATTAAAATTCAAAACACCAATGGTCTAATTGCATTTTACATTTATTGTAATGCAAAATCTTTTATACTAAAGTTTATAGTAATCTTTTTTATTCTCTATAACATCTTCTGGTTTAACTATTCCCAGTGAACCCACATAAAAAAAATGAGTGGCTCTTTTAAAAGACAACTACATGAGTTAGACCACTTCAAAGTTTTCATAACTTGTAGAGTATTAGTGTTTTTTACGGGCATTTCTTGTATTCCTGTTATTGTGCGTAACAGTGTTTTTACTTAAGGATACCTCTAACATTTTGATGATATATACATGGCAAATGAATTAAAAAGTTGTGACCATTAAGAAGGAAGGTTGTATTTTTTTTTTTTTATGAGTGTGACACCAGGACAGGCAAAAAACTGCACTCATCAATAAAGGCCCGGCACGAGAAAACATTAAGAAGAAGGAAAAGAAAAAGCTTATAGACAAGGCGGAGATGAGGTAATGATACACAAAGGAATAGGACAGACTAAAAAAATAGGTAAAGTACTAGAGACCTAGAGATATGGAGGATTAGGCCTTGAGATGACGATAGATCTGCTTTTTGAAGGAAGATAGGTCATAAGAATTTGCAAAGACAGGAGGAAGAGAGTTCCAAAGTCTGGAGGTGGATGGGAAGCAGCAGTCGCTGCACCAACCTATCCGCGAGGTACAATCTCCACACAGTACCTGTGAGACGAGGCCGCTTGGCGAGATACACGGCCTCGGCAGTGGGGAAGGGATACAACTCACCAAGTCTCAGAGCAGCTATGGAAGTAGTAGCGATAGAAAAGAGAAAAGGGTAATACCTTACGGCGAAGAGAGAGCGAATCTAGATTAGAGGTAAGAGAAGGATCATTAATGAGTCTGAATACTTAGATTCGACCCTATCAAGGAGATATATATAAGAAGAACCACCCCAGTATTTTCAGAATGTACGGATAAGATCTTTAAAGATTTTAAGTACAATAATTATAATGAGGAAAAGTAATGACGAAAACAAAACAGAACCCCCAGTTTTTTTGGATGCACATTTAGAAATTTGGATTATGTGAGTCCTCCAAAACAAGTTGGATTCCTAATATGTTGATAGCATTAAGAGAGTAAATTTCGTTTAGAAGAAATAGGGCTATCAGGAGGAGAAGATGAAGAGATAGCCAGAAACTGCATCTTGGAGGCATTAAATTTAACTAAATTTTGGGTGCCCCACTCAGATACCCTCTGCAAATCGGAGTTGAGAGTACAAGAAAGAGTGATACGAGACTGATTACGAGTAGAAAATGAAAGTTCTGAAGAAAAGGCAGAGAAAAAGTGAAGAGTAGATCGTCAGCAAAGGCATGAAGACGAGAGGCATATTGGGATTGTAGATCACTGATGAAGAGAAGGAACAGAGTAGATGAAAGAAAAGAGCCCTGTGGAACACCACTGTTGCCGGGGAATGGGGTAGATGATGCACCATTAGTGACTATGTGGGACAGCAGTAGAATCTGAGGCTGGTAATATACTGGCTGCAGGTTCGATCTTGGCCAGGGTTGAATTAGCTTTCACAGTATCATGTCATTATCAGTTAAATTGAGTAACTAATTAGGGGGGTTGTCGATATCCTATTGGTATACCTGATTATTCTGACACTGCCTAGAGATCACTGCGTCCAAGTGATTAGAGAGGGGCTTGGGCCTCAGATATATGGTAAGTATATATTTGGGCTCTGTGCTATCATTGTCCCTTGCATCAGCCTTTTAAACAACAGTACTGAGATAAACGAAGTTGAATGAGAAAGGTGAGGTGAAGTTCAGGGGAGTGGAGAAGAGCAAAAGCAAGGAAGAGAAGGTTCGGCAATGTTGGTTGATGAGGAAATGCATATGTGTGCGGATGATAGAAAGGTTCCGTATCAAGTATTAAGAAAGACAAATGGGATTGGGATGTGATGTGTGGGTATTAATGAGTAAGTATGGGCCTATTGGGTAGAAAAGTGATAAGGACATAGACGAATGTTTTGGAATTATTGAGAAAACTATATGGAGAAGTTTGGAATGAATATGAATACAGTTCTGTTTGGTGCTTTAAATGCTAGAGTAGACAAAGAGCCAGTGACTAATGCAATGGGGAAGTATGGTGTGCTTTGAAGGAATGAAAGTGGAAAAAATAATAAAAGAAGAGTAGTGAAAGAGTTGGACACAGCTAATACAATATAAATAGAAAGATATGCATAAGCATAAATGGATTAGAGAAGATGGTGATCTAGTATCTGATAGAGCATTAATAGCATGGGTAGTGGTGGCGAAAAGGGTGTATGGTAGATTTAATGCATGTGAGTATGTTGAAAGGAGAGAGTGGTGCAAAGCCCGAAAAGTAGCTGTTGGAAGCAAGACTGAGAGCAGATAAATGGCTGAAGAAAAGGAGAACAGAAGTTTTAAATGTGAATGAGCTAAATGAGAAAGAAAAGAATGGGAGTATCAAAGTCTAAGGTGTGTAGTTAGAGAGAAGGTAGAAAAGGAAGCAGAAATAGAATGGAGATGTTTTAATAAGGAAGCACTGAAGTCGTAATTACCTAATTGTGCTTACGAGAAAGAGCCCCATCTCCTGATCGGTTCCATTTTGTACTTAGTTTTAAGGACAAGTATGATAAGTATCGCTATGGATTGCGTTAGCATTAACTACCTCCTCGCTTAGCGAATTCCAATTATCAACTACTCTTACACTAAAATAAGTACTTCCTTACATCCTGCAAAGAAGTTTTCTTGTGAAGCCTCAAACTATGACCTCTAGTTCTAGTGCCAGCCATATCAAAATATCGATCCCTATGCACTCTATCATAACCAAGAAGGAGCTTAAAGATTGTCAACATATCCCCTTCAATCTTCTAGCTTCGAGTGATGGTAAGTCTAATTCCCTCAGCCTCTCATCATAACTGAGATTGTGTATTTCTGGCACCAATTTCGTGGCATGTCTTTGAACTTTTTCCAGCTTAACTACGTGGTTTTTCAAGTGCGGATTCCAAAAGGGGTCTGCATATTCAAGTTTTAGCCTCACATAGGTTACATATATATTTCTGAACATTTCCTTGTTCACGTGCCTAAAGGCTACTCTACATTTGCTAAGAAAGCATATGCTGCCCTAACTATGCCATTTATATGCATTTCAGATGACAAATCTGCCAGTATTTACTCCTGGATCTCTCTTCTTCTCTGTCTCTTGAAGTTGTACTCCTGCCACCGAGGAGTCAAGCTTGGGCCTTCTTGCACTTGCACCCATTCTCATTATCTTACATTTTGAAGTTATGAATTTCATTAGCCACTTTTCTGACCACTCATGCAGACTATTTAGATCTTCCTGAAGTTCTCTACCACTGTTCTCATTTCTTACTTTCTTCACAATCATTACATCATCTCCAAACATATTCATGAATGAATTTACAGACTCTGGTAGGTCATTTATATATACAAGGAACAAAAGTGACCTAAAACTGAACCCTGTGCAACTCCACTACTAACTCTTCTCCATTCAGACACTGTCTTACTCTAACCTTCTATTCCCTTCCTTCTAAGTATGTTTTTATCCATTTCAAGACATTTCCACATATTCTAACCATTGCTTGCAGCTTCGTAATAAGTTTTCTGTGTGGGACAGTGTCAAATGCTTTCTGGAAGTCTAGGAATATGTAATCTGCCCAGCCCTCTTTTTCCTGTAAGATTCGGCTTACCTCATCATAAAATTCTAATGAGTTTGTTACTGTTGATATACCTTCTCTGAAGCCATGTTGTCTCACTAACAAAAAGTTCAAGGATTCCAAGTGAAGACAGATATAGTTTCTCCATAATTTTGCAAACTATGCTGGTCAAGGAAACAGGTCTACGGTTTAGAGCCGTATCCCTCCTTTCCTTTTTGAAGATAGGTATCACGTTCGCTTATTTCCAGCATCTTGGAATCTCCCCTGACTTCAGAGACTTTTCAAATACGATTCTTAGTGCCACTGATATATATCATCAGGACCTGTAGCTTTATGGACATCTAACTCCATCAAAGAGAGATGATGTTCTCTAATACCGGCCCATGAGCTTCTATCTCTGCAATCTGAGGGGGTAGGGTATTTTCTACTGTATATACAGACTGAAACTCCTTGTTCAGTTCTATGCAGATCTCTTCATCTGTCTCAGTGATGCTTCCATCCGCTCTCTTAAGCTTTAAAACCTGTACTTTTACCTTCAGTTTTTCTCTGATAAAGCTGTGGAAAGGCTTGGGATTTTTTTTTAGCCTTCCTGGTGATGTCTCTGTCATAATCTCTCTCTGCCTCTCTTCTTTTACTTAGGTAATCATTTCTTGCTCCTTTATAGGTCTGCCAGGCATTTATGTTTTTTCTCTTCCTATACCTTTTCCAGCATTTGTCTCTCCACTCCTTAGCTCTTTTTCACTCATTTTTGAACCATTTCTCTCTGGCATGAATAATATCTACTTTGGTGACAGGTATGCAGCAATCTACTATCTTCCTATATTTCTCACAAAAGATGTCATACATTTCTTGTACAGATTTGTTTTAAACTAAGGCTCTCCAGACAATAACTGCAAAAAGCTCATTAATTTTGATGTAATCTCCTTTCGGATAGTTCCTTCTCGTGTCCTCAGTACCTTTATTCTCAGGCAGAACATCTTCAATTATATACTCCATCAAGAACACACAATGGTCACTCTTTCCAATTGGTGGTTCGTACTCAATTTTTTCAATATCTAACGTTATCTGTGAATACTAGATCAAGTAGTGATGGCTCATCTCCACCTCTGGCCCTCGTTGGTTCCAGTACATGTTGGTGTAGGAAATTCCCTTGTACGTAACCTAGGAATCTTGCCCCGAATGAGTCCTCACCACTGTGTGGGTCAAGATTTATCCAATCTATCTCTTTATGAATAAAATCTCCCATAATCAAAATCATACATTTTCTCTCCCGTGTCATGTTAACAACTGAGTTTATGACTTCAATAGTACCTATATGACTTTCCTCATAAACTTCTAGTCTACGTTGGTTCCTTGGTGGGTTATATACAACAGTTATTATAATGATCTCTGGCCCAGTATTTATATGAGCAACTAGAAATTCATTGAACTCATTTTCTATAGCCAAGTTTATTTCTTCAACCTGAATCCTTTCACTTATAAGCAGTGCTATCCCTCCACCAGTCCTGTCAGATCTTTCAACCCTTAATATTCTGAAGCCCTTAGGAAAAACTGTGACACTGTTTATGTCCTCACTCAACTTAGTCTCTGTAATTGCTACTATATCTGCCTTACTGTTGTGAATCCCATCTTTTAATTTTACTGTCTTACCACCTAATCCATCAGCATCTGTGTATAACATTCTTAATGAAGCCCCATCCCCTGATCTTTTGTCATTATCTTCTTTATCTCCCCTTTGTCTGGAAGGAATAAAATGAAAATTTTTCTTCTCTTCTTCATTTCTTTCCTCATTTAACCTTCTAGCCTCTTGCAACATGATTTTGATCCTTTCCATCTCTTCTTGTGTTCTGTATCGTCTTGAAGGTCTTTTAGACTTTTTTCCTCATCAATATTTCTCTACATGTGTCCCCTTTCTCAAAGGTTACTTTGTTGGTCTCTGCTTTCCCTCCCTAGAATATTTACCTAGTTGTGAATGCTTACAATATCCTCAGCAAAAGAAGAAAGAAACTGGTGGAATTAATGTACTAGCAGCAGTAGCAGAAAAAATAAGTGCATATGAATTATGGATGAGAAGACATGTGGTAGTGCAAGAGAGGTACAGAAAAGAGGATGGTGGAAAGTGTATGATGAGGAAGGCAGGAATAGGAGATATGAAGCTGAGTAGATGTTTGGTTGAGAAATTAAAAAGGAATGAAGGGTGATATGGAAGGGAATGCAAAAAGGTGAGCTCGGTAGGGAAGAAAGAATGAAAGGAACAAAAAGGCTTTTCATAGTAGACAAGATGGATTTGAAAGGGATATGGCCTGAATGTTTTGCATTTTTAAATGTGGCAAATTACAGAGAGTAGGTAATTGTATTTGTAGGAAAGGCTAGGCGAATACCAATGACTGGTAAGATAAATAAGGCAATAATGAGGTGTTCACTATCGATGATGAAAATCAGTTTTATAAGAGGCCAATCTGTTTGAAAAATTACATGTGTGCAAAACAAAGAATATTTCTTTAACAAACATATAACACAACACACAATTATTGCTATCAGTATGCATTTCCGTGGTACCGTGTGTCATTTCTTCTTTGGGGGACAAATATTCAAGACGTGATAGGTTTACAATGCAAAGACCGAAAATGTCAATTTTATAATGACAATACCAGTAATAAGATGGAAAGGTATAGAGGAATGGATGGAAGTATTGTTTTCATCATTATTATCATGAGCCAACCAATCTACCCAGTTGAAAAAAAGACTATAAACCAGATGATTCCAGCAGGGAAAGCTACGTGATGAGGAAATGGAAACAAATATAGCAAAAATAATATAAAATGGTACAGATCACTACTGCGATACTGAAATTAATTCACTGGAATATTAAGTACTCAGCATCAGTGCCTGATAAATAAAAATTTATTTGTGCCTAGGTTAAACTTGTGACTTCACTGACTCTACAATATGGCTAGGCAATGCATCTCACTCCCTAGTAGTAGTTGAAATAATGCTTTTGAATACTGACAGTACTAAATCTAACAAAATAAAATATCCAACTATTGACACTGGCTGCATTCCTGTAACTGCATGTAGGACGGAATAATCCAGAGAGACCCAAAGGCCAATGGAAAAGGTGATTAACATTGTGATAAATTATATATAGTAAGTAAAGTGAGCCAACAATGCGTCTATGCAAAAATTCAGTGCATAAGTCAGGAATACGAAATATCCTTGAATAAATGTTTTTATCCAATAATCTACGATCAGAATCAATATCAGTCCCATTATATAAGGGGAAGGGAGATAAGTTCGAATGTAGAAGTTTTAGCTTGTGCGTCTGGTTATAAAACATTCGGGCAAATCTTTACTGAGAGATGTAGGAGAGGACTTGAAAAAGTGAATAGGGAGGAAACATGTGGGTTCAGGACTTGGAGTGCTATGTGGCTCCAGCATTTTTGGCAAAGGCAGGTGTGTGAGTAGTAATTAAAGATAGGTAGGGAAGTTGTCTGGGCATATGTGTACTTGAGGAGGCATACGACAGAGTTGACAGAAAAGTGCTGTGGAGCATGGACAGTGGTATGGAAGAAGAGGTGGCCTGTTGAAAGTGGTCCAAAGTCTTTGCAAGAGTAGTAGTATGAGAGTTGAGATTGGTCAGTGATTAACATGAGGTGAATGTAGGATAGCATCATAGTTAAATTATGTCACCAAGCTTGTTTAATGTACATATGTACGGAGTAGTCAGGCAAGTAAATACAAAAGTACGATCAGAAGTATGGACACAGTGGGTGAATAAAATTTTATTGAAAGAGAATAAATTGTCATTAGCAGTTGAATGCAAGTGAATGGTGAAATGATTGAAGTGAGTATCTAAGGTCGAATGTAGTACTAAACAGAGGAGTGGATGCAAAAGTGGGTTACAAAGTGAAGGGAGCAAGTTAAGTGTCTAAATGGGATTGAAAAGTGTGATGAAATATAATAAGTATGAATGCAATGAGAAGATTGTATAAAGGAGTGATTGCACCTACAGTACTGAATGGTGAAGAGACTTGGAATATAAGACAGGATGAAAGGATCAGCTTAAATGTACTAACAATGGGAAGTAGGAGAAACATGACATGTGTCAAAATGGATAGATTGAGAAATGTGAAAGTGAGGCAAAAAACAAGCAATGAAGTAAAGCAGTCTGTTGTTACACCATAGTGCTGATGTAATTTTGGGCGTATCAAAAGAATGAAAGAATGACTAGCAAAGAGTGTGGAAAGCGGAAGTAAGTGGAGTAAAACCAAGAGGAGGACCAAAAATGAAATGGAAGGATGGAGTGAAAACAAAAATGGATGGAAGGGACATGTCAGTGGAGCATGGAAGAGTAAGTGTAAGTCATAGGGAAGGGCGAAGAAATTTTGGATAGATGAGGCATCTCAAGGGGTTCTCCCATACCCTTTCAGTACTGCATTCTGAAACGGGTTGGTGAGGAGGGCTCAAGATGAAGCAGTGCTTGCATATCAGTTATGACTGTTATGCCCCAAGGCAGATAAACTGTGCTCCAATTTCACTGTGTATCATTCAAGTGATGTAGTGGAAAGATGAGAAGGATAAGGTGAGTAGGTCTTTTGATGTAAGAGAATGTGCTTTGAATCAGCTAGTCCCACAAGGGGAATTACATCTCTCTCTCTCTCTCTCTCTCTCTCTCTCTCTCTCTCTCTCTCTCTCTCTCTCTCTCTCTCTCTCTCTCTCTCTCTCTATATATATATATATATATATATATATATATATATATATATATATATATATATATATATATATATGCAATGCAATTACATTTTCAAGGCTGTCAATTATATTAAACTTTTGTTAAGATCTAAGTTTTGAAGAATAATATTTAATACTTACCAAAATGGTCTAAAAATTCTTAAGTATAATCAAAAAGACATCCATTTTGATAACGAAATCCTTACGAAATACCCAAGTAACATACTCTTTCAACCAGATACCCATAACAATAAGATTAATAAGTACCTTTTGTGATTTATAAGCAGGTTCACCCCAAGTTACTTTGACAGTAGTAGGTGCATTTTTTACAATTTCAGCATGCAAGCCCATCACAGGGGTGAGAGGTTCCCCAGTGGTGGTCACAGGGAAGGGATTGGCTGGACCAAGGAGGGAATCCTTCACTGCTCTCACTTTGAAGATGTACCTCAAGCCAGGTGCCAAATCAGATACTGAAACATGAAATTTTCTAAATATCCAAGAAAAGAAAAAACTGAAAATAATTAGCATATTTTTGCCGTTTTCCACCAAATGAGAGCCATCTGTTTCAAAAATTACATGTGTGTTAAACAAAGTATCCTTTTTTATCAAACACATAACACATCACACAATTATTGCAATCTGTATATGTTCCGTAGTACAGTGCATCCTTTCATTTTTGAGGAATTAATATTCAAGAAGTATTTGAGTTACAATGCTATGACCGAAAAACTTAATCTTATTATGATAACCACGTAAAACAAGGTTGACCAAACAATACTTACCATCGATATTCGTTTCATTGGTAGTGTGCATCATTTCACCTATGAGGTACTGGTTTTCTGGTTGTGAATGACTAACCATATAACTATCAACACCCTCAATAGCCTGCCATTCTAAATGAACACTTGAGGCATTGACAACTGGTGGTTTAACAGTAACTATAGTATCTACCGTTTTTCTTGTGAAGTTAACATGTATACTTGGATTGCTCCAGTAATCCAAATTTGAAGCAGTAACCTAAATAGGAAGAAAATAATATTAACAATAAAAACAACGATGATGATAATAATAATAATAAAAAATGCTGCAAAGTACAATTTTTCAAACAAAATTTATGCTAATAAAGTAAAATATTGTAAAATTTATTTTAGAATTATGTTAAAAGCTTTAACATCCAAGTTAAATTTTTATTTAGTCTGTACTGAAGAAAATCTCACCCAGACACTGCTAGCATTATCCAATGAGGACACTGGAATGTTTACTTCCATTACATTCCCATTTACTTTCATAGCTCTTGGAGGCACAGGAGGGGAGACATACCTGTAACAAAGAAAAAATTTTCAAACATATATTTATGTCAATGTGAATTATTTCACCCTTATGCATAGTTAGGATTTGAAAAGTGTTTACAGTATAATCCCTCGTATAGTTTAAGTTGACTAAATAGTTGCGAAACTACAGGTGAGGGGTGTTGTGGATTTAATAGGACTGTCCAGGACAGTTCAGTGTTAAGTCTTCCTTCAGGTACGGTTCTTTTTCTATGCCTACATCAACACCGATTATTCTTGGAGAATCGTTACACATCTTTTATTATCCCTTCACATCTGACAAGTCACAACACTCCCCATCTCTGTTTATATTTACTTAATGTTTTCTTCCTGCTCAGGCCAGATGAGGGCAATTTTTATTTTTAGATTTTTTTGCCCATCCTATTGTTAAAAAAAAAGAGAGAGAGAGAGAGAGAGAGAGAGAGAGAGAGAGAGAGAGAGAGAGAGAGAGAGAGAGAGAGAGAGAGAGAGAGAGAGAGAGAGAGATATTTTTATATTTTATTAATTTATTGCGCCAAGGCGTCAGACATTACATGAGTTCATACAAATAATGCTTCAAATGGATATAAAATCAAGAATTGAACATGGTTTACAGGGAGGTGTACATATTGATAAAACATTGCTGCATACTAACACACAACTCACAGAATGGCAGCACAGAGTACATTATATGCAAAAGTAAAGCTCAGAGAAACGCAGAATGCACAAACAGAATTATATAGCAACATACAGAAAATATATGTATAATTCAATATAATTAATGGCCACCAAAGTGAGGAAAACGAGCAAGAATAACATCAAGGTTGTCATCATTAAGTAAAAATGAGCAGATCTGTATTAAGTTCTGACCTCGTGGTAAAACATCTCTCACTGCGGGGCACTGAAGACAATAGTGGTCAAGAGTGTTAGCATTAGTTCGGTCGCATAATTTACAGGAGGTGTACTGTGGCATATCTAGAGTCTGGGAGACCTGCCATAAAGGCCGATACCCCATTCTGAGCCGAGCAC
>JAXCGZ010006969.1:7500-15000 GCA_037179515.1 Halocaridina rubra | reverse complement strand
CGCTGCACTCTCTCCAAGGATTCAATTTCCATTCTATAATAGGGTGACCAGAATTGCACAGCATAATCTAAATGGGGCCTAACTAATGCAAGATAGAGCTGCAAAATAACTTTTTCCGTCCAATTGCTGACGCTTCTTGAGATAAATCCTAAAATTCTGTTTGCTTTATTTCTGACTGCTGTGCATTGCTCTCTTGGCTTAAGACTACTACTCACAAGAACTCCCAAATCCCTTTCCGACTGAGAACTCATGATTTCATGGTTATTTAGCTTTTAACTAGTATTGTCTTTTATAGTACCCATTTTAACTACTTTACATTTTTCAACATTAAATTCCATTTGCCATTTGTCCGACCATTCAGATAATCTATTTAGATCTTCCTGTAAAGCATGAATGTCTTCTTTTCCATTTATAGTTCTACCTATTTTAGTGTCGTCTGCGAATTTACTTAGGTTACTACTGATTTCCCAATTAACAAAAAAAAAAGCTAAAGAACTTAGTGTACAACTGCAGAAACATCGAAGCATAAATCCATTCCTTTCTGTTTAATATTGCCAAGGACTTTACTGTAATAGCATACACATCCTTGTCTATAATGACAATCTCTTTTTTTTTTCTTGCTATAAATCAGAGGGTTGAGTCGAAGCACACACTTCTATAAGGCAACATATCTCTGATAAAATTAAAGCCAAATATTACAATCATATGTGACAATATCTCTACTATCAACAAAAGTTCAAATATCTTTTTCTTAACAAACATCTTATAATGACTTAAGTATCATTAATTTATTAAATTTCAAACTCTGCAGATAATCTCTGAAAATCTGTTATCTTAATTAGCTCAATTGTAATTATAAATTCATGATGATGATAGGGATTAGCAATAATTATCTCTAGATAATCTTTTTCAAAACTCTTTCATTATATATCCAAGGGATAAAGATATTAAAGATTTTTCTTCACACAAAAAACTATATAACAAAAACGGGAATCTGAAGTAATATAAAAAGTCTGTCTCTGTGTATGCAACAATAACAACAAAAATCATATTTCATTCGCATCAGTAAAGAATGCATTTTGCTTAAGTCTCATAATCTCGTAAGTTGTACAGGAACAATTAAAACAGAGAATATATATATTCTTCTGCTCTCTCAAATACGGGAAACGGCTGTGTAACATTCTTGTTGTCATTTCGTGTCAGCTCACACTCTTTATGACCAGGCTGAAATAATTTTGATAAACATTATAAGAAAATAAGAACATAAGAATAGAGGATACTGCAACATGCCTACTGGCACACACGAGGCAGCTCCATTTTTGAATTGAATTTTCAGCATGTCTAACCTATTTTATTCTACTCTACTTATTTATACTATTTTTCTTTTTATGATTTTTCTAATAAGCACTAACCTATTCATACCCACCCTACCTCTGTCATATGTCTATCTAATCTACATTTGAAGGTGTCTAAGGTATTGGCATTTACTATCCTACTAGGAAGCTTGTTCCATGCATCAGCTACTCTATTACCAAACCAATTTTTACCAATTTCCCTTCTAAACCTAAATTTATCAAGCTTAAATCCATTATTACGAGTTCTGGTTTGATCATGAATTTTTAAAACTTTATTAATATCTCCCTTGTTAATCCCTTTAAACCATTTATACACTTCAATCATATCCCCCCTAACTCTTCGCGTCTCTAGAGAATGTAGATTAAGTTTTATTAATCTGTCCTCATGTGGTAGATTTCTGATATTGTGTATCATCTTGGTCATTCTTCGCTGCACTCTCTCCAATTATTCAATTTCCATCCTATAATAGGGTGACCAGAATTGCACAGCATAATCTAAATGGGGCCTAACTAATGCAAGATAGAGCTGCAAAATAACTTTTTCCGTCCTATTGCTAACACTTCTAGAGATAAATCCTAAAATTCTGTTTGCTTTATTTCTGACTGCTGTGCATTGCTCTCTTGGCTTAAGACTCCTACTCACAAGAACTACCAAATCCCTTTCACACTGAGAACTCATGATTTCATGGTTATTTAGCTTATAACTAGTATTGTCTTTTATAGTACCCATTTTGACTACTTTGCATTTTTCAACATTAAATTCCATTTGCCATTTGTCCGACCATTCAGATAATCTATTTAGATCTTCCTGTAAAGCATGAATGTCTTCTTTTCCATTTATAATTTTACCTATTTTAAGAACTTAAGAACTTAAGAATAGAGGACACTGCAACATGCCTACTGGCACACACGAGACAGCTCCATTTTTGAATTGTATTTTCAGCATGTCTAACCTATTCTATTCTACTCTACTTATTTATTCTATTTTTCTTTTTATGATTTTTCTAATAAGCACTAACCTATTCATACCCACCCTACCTCTGTCATATGTCTATCTAATCTACATTTGAAGGTGTCTAAGGTATTGGCATTTACTATCATACTAGGAAGCTTGTTCCATGCATCAGCTACTCTATTACCAAACCAATTTTTACCAATTTCCCTTCTAAACCTAAATTTATCAAGCTTAAATCCATTATTACGAGTTCTGGTTTGATCATGAAGTTTTAAAACTTTATTAATATCTCCCTTGTTAATCCCTTTAAACCATTTATACACTTCAATCATATCCCCCCTAACTCTTCGCCTCTCTAGAGAATGTAGATTAAGTTTTTTTAATCTGTCCTCATATGGTAGATTTCTGATATTGTGTATCATCTTGGTCATTCTTCGCTGCACTCTCTCCAAGGATTCAATTTCCATTCTATAATAGGGTGACCAGAATTGCACAGCATAATCTAAATGGGGCTTAACTAATGCAAGATAGAGCTGCAAAATAACTTTTTCCGTCCTATTACTAACGCTTCTTGAGATAAATCCTAAAATTCTGTTTGCTTTATTTCTGACTGCTGTGCATTGCTCTCTTGGCTTAAGACTACTACTCACAAGAACTCCCAAATCCCTTTCCGACTGAGAACTCATGATTTCATGGTTATTTAGCTTATAACTAGTATTGTCTTTTATAGTACCCATTTTAACTACTTTACATTTTTCAACATTAAATTCCATTTGCCATTTGTCCGACCATTCAGATAATCTATTTAGATCTTCCTGTAAAGCATGAATGTCTTCTTTTCCATTTATAGTTCTACCTATTTTAGTGTCGTCTGCGAATTTACTTAGGTTACTACTGATATCCGAATCCAGATGATTTAGATATACGATGAATAATAGGGGACCCAGTACCGAGCCTTGTGGTATCCCGCTAGTAACCGAGCCCCACTCTGATTTCTCTCCATTTATGCAAACCCTCTGTTTTCTGTCTTTTAACCATTGTTTGATCCATCTGAGCACAGCTCCTCCTATACCATGAGCTTCCAGCTTTTTAACTAATCTTTTGTGAGGAACTCCATCAAAAGCTTTGCTAAAATCTAGATATATTGTATCATATTCTTTGCCACAATCTACTGCCTAGTAAACTTCTGAATAAAAAGACAGTAAGTTTGTAAGGCACGAAAAACCCTTAAGAAACCCGTGTTGTGAAAGTTTTATCAGTCTGTGTAATTCTAGATGTGCCCTTATTTTATTTGCAATTATGGATTCTAGAATCTTACCCACTGTTGACGTTAAACTTACCGGCCTATAATTATTCTTTTTAACACGTTCTCCTTTTTTAAATATTGGTACCACATCTGCCAATTTCCACTCCATGGGTACCGATCCTAATTTTATTGAATTATTAAATAATGCAGTTAGAGGACAACTAAGCTCTTCCTTGCATTCCTTTAATATTCTAGCATATATTCCATCAGGTCCCGGAGATTTATGAGCCTTTAATTTATCTATTTATTTTATTACCTCCTCTCTCGTAATATTTATTGAACTAAGTATATTATCGGGACTGTCTCTGTAAATGGATTCTACTTCCGGAATATTTTCCAAATTTTCATTGGTAAATACAGATAAGAAATAATCATTTAAACATGAACACATCACTTTATCGTCATCTGTGATATGGCCATTGGCTACTTCAATTGGTCTGACATTTTCCTTAGATTTTGTTTGATAATGTTGATAAAACCCTTTAGGATTTTCTTTAACTTCTCCTGCTATTCTAACTTCGTATTTTCTTTTCGACTCTCTAACTATCTTTTTAACTTCCCTGTTTAACTGTATATATTGCTGCCTCATCTGCTCTTCACCTCTTTTTAGTTTCCTGTATATTCCTCTTTTAATACCTATAAGATTCTTTATTCTATTGTTCATCCATTTAGGGTCATTTTTTCTTGATCTGCAATGTTTCATGGGAATATAGTCTCTCTGACTATTCTTCAGAGTCATGACAAAATTGTTATATTCCTCATCCAAATTTATATTAACTGACGGACTGCTGTTCTTTCCTGTGAGAGAATTTAATGTATTGATCTTATCTTGTGATAATCCTTGGCATGTGGTAGTCAAATCTCGGGGTAATCTGCTACCTGCGACCTGACCTGCTGGATTAACTACCCACATCTGTACCCCAGAAATCCCTTCCCATACCTCATTAGATAATTTAGTTTTTAAGCCCTCAAAATCTCCTGCTCTAAAGTTTGGAACAATATTCTTATTTTCCTTTATAGTTTCCTTGAAAATTATGTTAAATCTAATGGAATCATGGTCACTGTTGCCCAATTTTTCACCAACTTCTAAATTTGTAACCATATTCTCTCTATTACTAAGAACTAAATCTAGTATATTCACCCCCCGTGTTGCTTCAAGTACATGCTGAGAAAGGAAATTGTCTTCTACTACTTCCAAAAACTCCTTAGAGCTACTATCACCTGTTATGGTTTCCCAGTTAATATTTCTAAAATTAAAATCGCCTACAATGCAAACTCTATTTGACCTGGTCACTTTAGAAATTTCATCGTATATAACTTGAGACTTTATATTATCGAGATCAGGTGGTCTGTAGACTACTCCTACAACGAGACTTTCTATATTATTTTTAATTTCAACCCATAAGGTTTCTGAATTTAGATTTGTCTTAATTCCAGACTTAATGCAGCTTCTGAGGCTATCTTTAATATACATAATTACCCCTCCCCCTCTTCTATCTGCACTGCGATCAGCATTATAAGGTTTATATCCTGTAATTATATACTCAGCTTTAAGGTGTTTGCTTTCTAAATTAATCCAACTTTCACTAATGCATATTATATCCGGTCTCTCACTACATACTATGGCTCTCAGTTCTTCTATCTTGTTACCTAAACTATGGCTATTTGTATAATATACTTTGAAGGTTTCTCTAGGTTTACCCTTCTTGTGGCTATTCTTTTTGTTAATATTTGTTCTATGTAACAAATGGTTATTATCCTTAGACTCCCAGTTATTTGACCCACTATTTACTGAACCCTTACTGACTAATTTCTCTGCACAAGTATTATTCATTTCATTATTTGTATCTAACAAAACCCCCCTACCTCTCTGTCTATCATACCAGCCAATACCGAGACACCTGAATTAGAAAGATGCACCCCATCCCTTGCATACATATGCTTACGACTAGTAAGCATATTCTTTCGGACAAATAATGTATATACTGCAGCTAGCAAAAATTAAAGAATCATTCATAGATTCACGTCCTTTATCACGTAATATCTATCTTGGAACTCTCGGAAATCGGATAATAATCTCATTGGCGGAGTAGGGGACGAAACAAAAATAAAACAAACTTGGCATCTCAACCATATCTGGGCAGGTGGAGAATCATTTTCTCAAAAATATCCCTCAATAGATATTGCAACAGCGCATCACCTCCCATAAATATACTCTGATATGGCATGCAGAAGGACCCGGTGGAGCAGGGGAACCACCCTCGCAGACTTCCCCCAATCATGCTTCCCAACGGTCTTTCCCGCGATTTCACCCACTAGAACAACCCCCCAATTATACCCCCAGTAACTCATACTCATTCTCTCTCACACTCGCCACTTTCAAGACACTCATTCTCTTTCTCTCTGAAAAATTCCCTTCTTGTCATTTTTATATTTACTGCACATGTGCTTCCCTTCCCATATCACTCTGAAGGATTAGTGTGTGAAATCTCGGTTGGGCAGCATGGTCACACGACTGCCTCACCAGTCTTAGGTCCCATTCTAACAAACAAACAAACAACCATTCTACTCCCTTGAAGCTACGTTAGGGTGACACTGAAAAATCTCCCCTATTGCAGCACAGCACAAATTCACTCGAATTTACTTTCACTTTCGCCTGCGTAGCGCGAAATAAAAAAAACTCATCTCTAAACAATATCACAAAATTTCTTATTCTTCCAAAAGAAATGCCACACACGTATCGTATTATCAATTCCCCATCATAACAACATTTAAAGAACGATCTGTCATCTCTGTTAAATTTTTTTCTCACCAATATATTACACCGCGAATTAATAATAAAAAAAAACACAACCTTGAAAGCAGGTGCAAGGATCTTATCACTCGATTTCTTACGCTTTAAGAAATTAATATAAAAATAATTTTACTCGCACTTTGAATATCAAAGATCAGTACAATTACTATATCTTTATAATAATGAGGTTGGAAGATCGATTGGTCATTTCCACATTCCTTTCTTGGAAATCACACGTGTTCTAAGAAAAACCTTAAAAGCGGATTCAAGTATATTTCTCACTATAATTCTTACGCTCATTTTGGAGTATATAAAAATTTTACTACTTATCTTCTATTTGTAGACTCGGTTTGTCTTCACTTTAAGGAATTAATATAATAATGATTTCATGTACATCAAATTTTTCAATTAAAATCAATACATTTGCGTTCTTAAACTTCAATTTAGGCATTAATACCAATAAATGGAACACCCTTTAAACGCAATTACTCGTTATATTCTTCAAATAATAACAACAATGGAGTTTATTACTGCTTATAGCTATTAGTACAAAATATCCATTTTAGTAATGGGTACAGAAAATCTACTTTTATTAACTTATTAGGAGCCACACCCCTCATAGGTGGGTTGGCTGAGTCAAAGCATAACTAAGAGATAAAATGGCGGCATCTACCGACCTCAATTTCTTTTAATAATTGTCCCATTACTCACTGGATACAGATCACAAGCACTTAGCTATTTTAAGGAGGTGATCCTGAAGAACATCATGGCAGAAGACAATGGAGGAGGGGGTTCTTCTTCCTTCTGGGCGCAGGGGACGCCCCCAACTTCTCGTGTAGAGTCGACAAATCCCCATCTTCTGGGCTGGATCCGGCGACATGTACTTTTGGCAAGGGGCTTTTTCACTCAAAGCCCCGGTCACACTTCGACTCACTAAGAAATATCTTATGAATAGTTCCTTAAAAGTTTCCCAATGTTTTATCTTTGACCACTCGTCTCTTCTCATCCGCAGACCGAAGTATTTCAGGAAGTCGGCCGCAGGAATTATGGACGGACGTTCGAGGTCTTTTACATTTGCGTCGTTGAAGTA
>JAXCGZ010006969.1:0-2500 GCA_037179515.1 Halocaridina rubra | reverse complement strand
TATATATATATATATATATATATATATATATATATATATATATATATATATATATATATATATATATATATATATATATATATATATATATATATATATATATATATATATATATATATATATATATATATATATATATATATATATATATATATATATATATATATATATATATATATATATATATATATATATATATATATATATATATATATATATATATATATATATATATATATATATATATATATATATATATATATATATATATATATATATATATATATATATATATATATATATATATATATATATATATATATATATATATATATATATATATATATATATATATATATATATATATATATATATATATATATATATATATATATATATATATATATATATATATATATATATATATATATATATATATATATATATATATATATAATTTAATGTTAAGATATAGCCTATTCTATATTGTAATATGTTGTAATATGCATTAGAATGACAGAATAACGAAATTCATTCAAATAATTGAATACAAACATATTTACCATGTAGAAGGTTGGCACATGGGACAGCCGCCCATTGTGATACTACAACTGAAGGTCTTGGACTTATATAGGACTGACCAGGTCAGCTTTGATGATAAGTGTTCTTCTATGCCTACATCTACAACGTATATTCCTTCATATTTGTTACACATCTTTTATTATCCTCTCACATTTGTAGAATCACAACTCTCCATCTTCGTTTCTTTTTGCCCGATGAAGGCAATTTCTTTTGCCCATCCTAGTGTCACACTCATAAAAAAATATAGACTCTCAAAATTTATCATAGACTCGGATGTAAATAGTTTGACTATACTTTAATTCGTAAGAGAAATAGCAGACGATAAAACATGATGAAAGCTGATAAAAAATAGGTCTAATATCATTTACTTGCATTTATATACAGCAATTACATATTTTAATGGACTATAACAGGACAGTTCGATGTTAAGTCTTCCTTCAGTTACGGTTCTTTTCTATGCCTACAGCTACACTGAATATTCATGGATATTCATCACACATCTTTTATTATCCCTTCACATCTGACAAGTCATTACACTCTCTATCTCTGTTTCTCTTTACTTTATGTATTCCTCGTGCCCAGGCCCGATGAGGGCTGTATTATTTTATAATTTTTTTGCCCGTCCTGGTGTCACAATCATAAAAAACAAAACAACACAAATACAGTGATGCTGACAGGGATTCAGCTCGATAAGATATTGCAAGAGCGAGAATGTTCCACTACAGCGAGTGGGATCCGGAAATTTATGAATATCGTTAGAATAACGTTCTTCAAATTGCTTTTCATATATCAATTTAGAATTCATAATTGTTACGTCTCAACAATTTTTTTTTTAAGTATGCGAAATATACATTTATAACAAGAAATGGCTGGCTGGAAAGTGACATGCATTACAGTCTAACCAGTTATTCCCAACCAGGGTTCTGCCGATCATCACCAGGGGTTCCGCAAGAAACCATAAGATAATTATGTGCTATTACTAAATGACAGTGGTCTTAATTCATAATTCTTTATTAGTGTGAACTCTCATGTGATGTAATTGTAGATTTCTTATGAATTATATTGCCTAAGAACTTTTCTTAAAATGATAATATACATATTAGTATGCTATATATCTGGGGGTTGCTTGGAATATGAAAAAATAATTATAAGGGTTCCTCCAAGGTGCAAACGTTGGGAATCACTGGTCTAGACTAATGAATTTAATACAAATCTTTTGAAATTGCGCTTTGAGAGTGAAAAGTCGTTACAGAATTAAGAATTCTTTGTTATTAGTAAAAGAAAAACAAATACGCAACTGCTATACAAATCCGAGTTTTATATTTAGCATAAGTTGCACTACGGAATACTATAATAAAAAAAAAATAGTAACTTCGATTTCGCAAATTAACAGCTAAGGAGATGGAGACACTCATCGACATTTAATTGTATGCATCGTGAAGAATGAGAAACCAAAACATCTTGACCTTGTCTATTATTATTGATTTCGACAGATAGATTTTGCGTAATAATTTTTTTTCTTCAAAATTTATCTGAAAACATACGATATATCAAAGTAGATTAGATAGAAACTTTACTTAAGGAGGTAAAATGTTCTTTTCACACACACACACACACACACACACACACACACACACACACACACACACACACACACACACACACACACACAAACACACACATAAATATGTGTATGTGTGTGTGCTTGCGCGTGTATGTATGTATGTATCTATGTATGTATGAATGCATGTGGGCAAACTCGCAGAAGTAAGAAACTCGGATAGTGACAGTTATACGATTATGGGAGCACTTGTCTACCTGGGTGTTTTTCTGGACTTGGACTTATACATTCTCTTTTTCCCTCGTGTTACATATAATTTATAGCTGGAACACGCTCTCTCTGTAAATGCATTTATAC
>JAXCGZ010006968.1:0-2500 GCA_037179515.1 Halocaridina rubra | reverse complement strand
GTCTAAATGTGCGGGGTTGTAGTACGATAGAGAGCAAAAGATGTGAGATTGGATATATGTTTGGTAAGAGGAGGATGGATGTATGTGCATTGTGTGAGACGAAGATGAAAGGAAAATGAGAAGTGGCATTTGGTGATGTGACGGGTAGGGTGTCGAGGGTTGAAAGGGGCAGAGCGAGAAAAGGTGTGGCATTATTGCTGAGTGAATAGATGGTAAATAGGGTAGTGGAATGGAAAGAAGTGTCATCTAGGGTGATGTGGGTTAGGGTTAGGATAGGTAGGGAATGTTGGGCTTTTGTTAGTGCGTATGGGCCAGGATGTGAGAGAAGTGAGGAAGACCGGGATGAATACTGGAAAGAGTTAATTAGATGTGTGAATGGTCTGAGTAGAAGGAAGTATGTAGTTGTGTTGGGTGACTTGAATGCCAGAGTGGGTGATGGAAAGGTATAAGGTGTTGTAGGAAAGTATGGGATACCAGGTGAGAATGAGAGTGGCGAGAGACTGTTAGATATGTGTGTGGAGCAAGAGTTGGTGAAAGGTAATAGTTTTTTTTCAAGAAGTTAGTAAATAAGTATACATGGATGAGAGTGGCAAATGGAAGACTGAAAGGAAGAGCATTGATGGATTATGTGTTGGTAACAAAGAGCATGATTGAAAGAGTGAAAGATGTGCATGCATTTAGAGGTGTGGCTGCTTGGATGTCTGATCATTTTTTGGTTGAAGCAAAAGTGGTAGTAGTAAAAGAGTGGAGAAATAGAGTGGGGGGGATGTAGAAGGGAAATAGTGAAGGTGGAAGAATTGAAAAAGTCAGAAAAAAGACAGGAATATCAGGACAGGTTGAGAGTGGCATATGACAGGGTGAAAGAAAGAGAAGATGGGGAGTTAGAGGAGGAATGGGGGTTGATGAAGGTTTTGTGGGACATGCTAGTGATGTGCTTGGAGAGAGGTTGTTGGAGGTGGCATGAGGAGGGGCAGCTAGTGGTTGAATGAAGGGGTGAAAATGAAGGTGGAAGAGAAAAAGAGGGCTTTTGAGGAATGGCTGCAGTGTAAAAGTAGGGAGAAGTGTGAAATATATAAGGAGAAAAATGTGGAAACCAAGTAGAAGGTAGAGGAAGAGAAGAGGTTTGCAAATGTTAGGTGGGGACAGAATTCTAGTAGGTCATATGAAGAGAATAAAAGAAGTTTTGGAAAGAAGTGAAGAGAGTAAGGAAGGGTGGATCGAGGATGAAAGAGACAGTGAAAGATGTGAATGGACAGATTTTAAGAGGGAACGATGAAAGGAAAAGATGGGCAGAATATTTTTAGTGCTTGCTAAATGTTGAGGAAGATAGAGAGGCAGCTATAGTGGCAGTGGGGGTGTTCCAGTGCCAGTAATGGGAGATGAAAATGAGAGAGAGATTACAAGAGAGGAGGTGAAAAGGGCATTGTATGATGCGAAGCAGGTAAAGCACCTGGAATGGATTTTGTGAGAGCGGAGATGTTGAAAGAAGGGGGTGTGACTGCATTGGAATGCTTAGTGAGAGTGCTTAATATATGCATTATGTTGTCAATGGTGCCAGTGGAATGGGTGATTGCTTGTATAGTGCCCCTATACAAAAGTAAGAGAGATATGTGATTGCAGTAATTTTAGGGGTATAAGTTTGTTGAGTGTGGTAGGAAAAGTGTATGGTAGGATACTGATTAATAGGATTAGGGATAAGACAGAAAATGTGATTGCGGAAGTGCAGAATGGTTTTAGGAGAGGTAGAGGTTGTATAGATCAGATTTTTATAGTTAGGCAGTTATGTGAGAAATATTTAGCAAATTGTAAGGATGTGTATTTTGCATTTTTGGATCTGGAGAAAGCGTATGATAGAGTTGATAGAGAGGTAATGTGGAATGTCTTTGAGATTATATGGAATTAATGGTAAATTGTTGCATGCAGTGAAGAGTTTGTATGAAGGGAGTAGAGCTTGTGTTAGGGTACGGAATGAAGTGAGTGAGTGGCTTCCAGTGAGTGTGGGACTGAGACAGGGATGTGTGATGTCACCATGGCTGTTCAATTTGTATGTTGATGGAGTTGTAAGAGAGGTGAATGAGCGTGTGCGTGGTCGAGGTTTGAGAATGGTAGATGGGGATGATAACGAGTGGGAGCTGAATCAGTTGCTGTTTGCAGGTGATACTGTGGTGGTGGCAGATTCAGAGGAAAAGCTGTGTCAGTTAGTGTCAGAATTTGGAATGGTGTGTGAGAGTAGGAAGTTGCGAGTGAATGTGGGAAAGAGTAAGGTTATGAGGTGTTCAAGAAATGAGGATGGTGCTGGATTGAATGTTATGTTGAATGGAGAGACACTTGAGGAAGTTGATCAGTTTAAGTATTTAGGCTCGGTTATAGCTGCAAATAGTCATAGTCAGTCACAGATTTTATTGCAAAATATTTAGCATACATACAGGAATAATTATGTACATTATATTCAGAGGCACTAGCCTGCTGAGCAAGAGCTCCTTGGCAGGCAGTTTAATAT
>JAXCGZ010006967.1:5000-20430 GCA_037179515.1 Halocaridina rubra | reverse complement strand
GGGGTGTGCGTACGTGCATGTTTGTGTATGCGTGAGTGGGTGTGCATGTGCGTGTTTGTGTGTAATTGCCCTTGCACAAAAAATCTACTAAATGACAGTGAATTCTCATACTGAGCTGACATAGACTAGAAGAGAAGTTCATAATAATAATAATAATAATAATAATAATAATAATAATAATAATAATAATAATAATAATAATAATAATAATAATAATAATAATAATAATAATAATAATAATAATAATAATAATAATAATAATAAAGGATTGGTATGAAGATGGTATTCTTCTGGGTTATCATAGGTTGTACTATTTGTGTCGTATGACTTCCGTCATGCTGAAGCCAGTCCGTCATGCTGAAGCCAGAATCTGAAACTTGTAACAGATCTTGAGGGGTAACGGTTGGTCGAGGGCACAGAGATTTTATTACAATGTTTGTAGAAAGTGTCAAGGAAATATATGACCGGAACCGTGAGACTTAGGATCTGGCAT
The DNA here is from genome assembly GCA_037179515.1 of Halocaridina rubra. NCBI lineage: Eukaryota > Metazoa > Arthropoda > Malacostraca > Decapoda > Atyidae > Halocaridina > Halocaridina rubra. Next base: position 19,937 of record JAXCGZ010006967.1, on the reverse strand, counting down.
CGAGAAGGGCAGGAAAGGCCAGGAAGTTAGCCATTTCCTAAACCACAGGAAACACAAACTTGTGTTTCGTACGCAGGTACATGCCCTGGAGAGATGCCCAATAGCTCCTCCCCGGAAGTAGGAGGGATTCCACTTTGAACCTGGCGTTGATTGGCGGGACTAGATGTTACTTGATTTCATTGGCAGAAATGGATGTTAAGCCACGCCCTGCCCCTGGGGGTATTTCAAGAGCCACCCAGGGCAGAGACAGTTAGTTAGAACTTTGCCAGGGGCACGAATAGATCATAGATTGTGATAGTCATAGGGTGGGGCATTGAGGCGTCGAAGTTGTGTTGTACTCTAGAATAAATATAAGCAAAGGATTCACTGCGTGTCCATTCTTACCTTGTACCCGTCTGGTACTAATAATTATAATATAGTAATTAAAACGTTGCAAAGAAAAGCAATACGTCATTTGTATCCAGATTAATAAGTATTTCTAGTAATAGAAAATTATAAAATTATGCGCGTATATATATATAATATATATATATATATATATATATATATATATATATATATATATATATATATATATATATATATATATATATATATATATATATATATATATATATATATATATATATATATATATATATATATATATATATATATATATATATATATATATATATATATATATATATATATATATATATATATATATATATATATATATATATATATATATATTATATATATATATATATATATATATATATATATATATATATATATATATATATATATATATATATATATATATATATATATGTGTGTGTCAAAAGAGTCTCTGGAGTAAGAAACCAGCGTGGTAAAAATGGTCCTCTACCTAGCAATGTTTATCAAGAAGACGAAATCCCATAAGAAGCTTGAGAGGATGTGGAAGCCGCGGGAGCTAAGTAGTAGAACGAGTGATTCGAAGAGTGAATTTTGCAGACTTAATCCCTGTGTGGGGCGTTAGGAAAGGCACTCAGCCTTATTCCCCCAGCTCCAACATTCGAATGGGGCCTAATGGACACAAAGCGGTCTTCGTGTGCATTAGAGGATGGGAAAATGTGAGTTGACCGGTTTTTCGTCACGGACTCTCTTTTTCTACTAAAGGTTAGGACGGTGCTTTCTTGCAAAAATATTTGGCTTTGGTAGGTGTAAATGTTACCCTGAGTGAATTCCCTTTCTAACTTAAGACTGTGGCTGGTCGCGAACCCTTGCTCTGACGACTCAAAATCGCGAACGCTTCCTTTTTGCCACGGCGACCACTATTAGAGAATGGGAAAATACACTTCAAAATTCAAATCGTTTTGAATGCAAGTCATTTTGGAAGTATTTTTGAGTGTCTATATACTCAAAATGTCCACCTGCTTTAAACCAATATACTTGCTACCTTATCACTCATTAGGTAAATTAAAAAAAAAAAAATCCATCCACGGAAATAGGTATAAAAAAAAAACGATACTTCTTCATAAAAAAAATTAGGAGCTACAATAATTAACTCAGATGATAGATGGAGAAAAAAGGCTTATGTTACATAGATCCCTCACACAATCTCCTATTTGGAGGATTACATACACCTGAGACTTTTGGAAGCAAGGAAGAGGCAACGTAAGACGAGAAAAAAGAAGAAGAGAAGGAGGAGAAGGAGGAGGAGGAAAAGGAGGAGGAGGAGGAGAAAATGGACACAGAAGAAGAAAGAGATAAAAAAAAAAAGATCGTTCATAAATCCGACCAAGAATCCATTTCACACTGAATTCGATTTAGGACTGAGAGAGAGAGAGAGAGAGAGAGAGAGAGAGAGAGAGAGAGAGAGAGAGAGAGAGAGAGAGAGAGAGAGAGAGAGAGAGAGAGAGAGAGAGAGAGAGAGAGAGAATCTCATTTGAAGATTAAAGAAACAATGACTCAAACACTGAAACAAACCTTAATAAAATCGATATAACAACCTAGTATAAGTAAATGTCTTTCTCCAATGCAATATATACATATGCATACATAAATAACACACACACGAGCGCGCGCGCACACACACACACACATACATACACACACACCAGAATAGGATTGAAGTCTATGAGGAAAGTCATATAGGTACTATTGAAGTCATAAACTAAGTTGTTAACATGGCACGGGAGAAAAAATGTAGGATTTTGATTATGGGAGATTTTAATCATAAAGAGATAGATTCAATAAATCTTGACCCACACAGTGGTGAGGACTCATTCGGGGCAAGATTCCTAGATTGCGTACAAGGGAATTTCCTACACCAACATGTAATGGAACCAACGAGGGCCAGGGGTGGGGATGAGCCATCACTACTTGATCTAGTATTCACAGATAATGTGTTGGATATTGAAAAAAAATTGAGTATGAACCACCAATTGGAAAGAGTGACCACTGTGTGTTGTTGATGGAGTATATCATTGAAGATATTCTTCCTGAGAGTAGAGGCACTGAGGACATGAGGAGGAACTATCCGAAAGGAGATTACATCAAAATGAATGAGCTTTTTGCAGTTATTGACTGGAGGACCTTATTTTACAACAAATCTGTACGAGAAATGTATGACATCTTTTGTGAGAAATATGGGAAGAGAGTAGATTGCTGCATACCTGTCACCAAACTAGGTGTAACTCATGCCAGAGAGAAATGGTTCGATAATGGGTGTAAAAGAGCTAAGGAGTGGAGAGACAAATGTTGGAAAAGGTATAGGAGGAAAAAAAACATAAATGCCTGGCAAACCTACAAAAGAGCAAGAAATGACTACCTAAGTAAAAGGAGAGAGGCAGAGAAAGACTATGAGATGGACATCAACAGGAAGGCTAGAGAAAATCCCAAGCTTTTCCACAGCTTTATCAGAGGAAAACTGAAGGTATGAGAACAGGTTTTAAGGCTAAAGAGAGCGGATGGAAGCATCACTGAAACGGATGAAGAGATCTGCAAAGAATTGAACAAGGAGTTTCAGTCAGTATTTACAGTAGAAAATACCCCACCCCCTCAGATTGCAGAGATAGAAGCTCAAGGGCCGGTATTAGAGAACATCAACCTTACAGCCACAGAGGTATGCAAAGCGCTGATGGATTTAGATGTTCATAAAGCTACAGGTCCTGATGACATATCCCCTCATGTGCTTAAAAAATGCTCAAACTCAATATCAGTGGCACTAAGTATCATATTTAAAAAGCCACTGGAGTCAGGGGAGATTCCAAGATGCTGGAAACAAGCAAATGTGATACCTATCTTCAAAAAGGGAAGGAGGGATACGGCTCTGAACTATAGACCAGTTTCCTTGACCAGCATAGTTTGCAAAGTTATGGAGAAACTACTAAGGAAACATATGTCTCTTCACTTGGAATCCTTCAACTTTTCGTCAGTGAGGCAACATGGCTTCAGAGAAGGTAGATCAACAGTAACAAACTTATTAGAATTTTATGATGAGGTAAGCCGAATCTTACAGGAAAGAGAGGGCTGGGCAGATTGCATATTCCTAGACTTCCAGAAAGCGTTTGACACTGTTCCACATGGGAGACTTATTAGGAAGCTGCAAGCAATGGCTAGAATAGGTGGAAATATCTTGGAATGGATAAAAACTTACTTAGAAGAAAGGGAACAGAGGGTTAGAGTAAGACACTCAGTGTCTGAATGGAGAAGAGTTAGTAGTGGAGTTCCACAGGGTACAGTTTTAGGGCCACTTTTGTTCCTTGTATATGTAAATGACCTACCAGAATCTGTAAATTTATTCATGAATATGTTTGCAGATGATGCAAAGATTGTGAAGAATGTAAGAAACGAGAACAATGGTAGAGAACTTCAGGAAAAACTAGATAGTCTGCATGAGTGGTCAGAAAAGTGGCTAATGAAATTCAGTACTTCAAAATGTAAGGTAATGAGAATGGGTACAAGTGCAAGAAGGCCCAAGCTTGACTACTCGGTGGCTGGAGTACAATTTCAAGAGACAGAAAATGAGAGAGATCTAGGAGTAAACATACTGGCAGATTTGTCTCCAGAAATACATATAAATGGCATAGTAAGGGCAGCATATGCATTCTTATCAAATGTAAGGGTAGTCTTCAGGCACATGGACAAGGAAATGTTCAGAAATATTTATGTAACCTATGTGAGGCCAAAACTCAAATATGCAGCCCCCTTTTGGAATCCGCACTTGAAAAAGCACATAGCTAAGCTTGAAAAAGTTCAAAGACATGCCACGAAACTGGTGCCAGAAATACGCAATCTCAGTTATGATGAGAGGCTGAGGGAATTAGATTTACCATCACTCGAAGCTAGAAGATTGAGGGGGGATATGGTGACAGTCTTTAAATTCCTTCATGGTTATGATAGAGTGGATAGGGATCGATATTTTGATATGGCAGGCTCTAGACTAAAGGTCATAGTTTGAAGCTTCGTAAGAAAACTTCTTTGCAGGACGTAAGGAAATACTTTTTCAGTGTAAGAGTAGTTGATAATTGGAATTGGCTAAGCGAGGAGGTGGTTAATGCTATCTCAATGCATAGTTTTAAGGACAGGTATGATAAGTATCACTAAGTATAAAATGGAAGCGATCAGGAGATAGGAAGATACGAGCTTTGGGCTCTTTCCCGTAAACACAATTAGGTAATCACAATTAGGTAATCACACACATTCTTATCAAATGTAAGGGTAGCCTTCAGGCACATGGACAAGGAAATGTTCAGAAATATTTATGTAACCTATGTGAGGCCAAAACACGAATATGCAGCCCCCTTTTGGAATCCACACTTGAAAAAGCACAAAGCTAAGCTTGAAAAAGTTCAAAGACATGCCACGAAACTGTGCCAGAAATACGCAATCTCAGTTATGATGAGAGGCTGAGGGAATTAGGCTTACCATCACTCGAAGCTTGAAGATTGAGGGGGGATATGGTGACAGTCTTTAAATTCCTTCATGGTTATGATAGAGTGGATAGGGATCGATATTTTGATATGGCTGACTCTAAAACTAGAGGTCATAGTTTGAAGCTTCGTAAGAAAACTTCTCTGCAGGATGTAAGGAAATACTTTTTCAGTGTAAGAGTAGTTGATAATCGGAATTGGCTAAGCGAGGAGGTAGTTAATGCTATCTCAATCCATAGTTTTAAGGACAGGTATGATAAGTATCACTAAGTATAAAATGGAAGCGATCAGGAGACGGGACGATACGAGCTGTGGGCTCTTTCCCGTAAACACAATTAAGTAATCACAGTTAGATAATTTTACACACACACACACACACACACACACACACACACACACACACACACACACACGCACACACACACACGCACACAAGAAAATCCCAAGCTTTTCCACAGCTTTATCAGAGGAAAACTGAAGGTAAAAGAAGAGGTTTTAAGGCTAAAGAGAGCGGATGGAAGCATCACTGAGACGGATGAAGAGATCTGCAAAGAATTGAACAAGGAGTTTCAGTCAGTATTTACAGTAGAAAATACCCCACCCCCTCAGATTGCAGTGATAGAAGCTCAAGGGCCGGTATTAGAGAACATCAACCTTACAGCCACAGAGGTATGCAAAGCGCTGATGGATTTAGATGTTCATAAAGCTACAGGTCCTGATGACATATCCCCTCATGTGCTTAAAAAATGCGCAAACACAATATCAGTGGCACTAAGTATCATATTTAAGGAGTCACTGGAGTCGGGGGAGATTCCAGGATGCTGGAAACAAGCAAATGTGATACCTATCTTCAAAAAGGGAAGGAGGGATACGGCTCTGAACTATAGACCAGTTTCCTTGACCAGCATAGTTTGCAAAGTTATGGAGAAACTACCAAGGAAACATATCTCTCTTCACTTGGAATCCTTCAACTTTTTGTCAGTGAGGCAACATGGCTTCAGAGAAGGTAGATCAACAGTAACAAACTTATTAGAATTTTATGATGAGGTAAGCCAAATCTTACAGGAAAGAGAGGGCTGGGCAGATTGCATATTCCTAGACTTCCAGAAAGCGTTTGACACTGTTCCACATGGGAGACTTATTAGGAAGCTGCAATCAATGGCTAGAATAGGTGGAAATGTTTTGGAATGGATAAAAACTTACTTAGAAGGAAGGGAACAGAGGGTTAGAGTAAGACACCCAGTGTCTGAATGGAGAAGAGTTAGTAGTGGAGTTCCACAGAGTTCAGTTTTAGGGCCACTTTTGTTCCTTGTATATGTAAATGACCTACCAGAATCTGTAAATTCATTCATGACTATGTTTGCAGATGATGCAAAGATTGTGAAGAAAGTAAAAAACGAGAACAATGGTAGAGAACTTCAGGAGGATCTAAATAATCTGCATGAGTGGTCAGAAAAGTGGCTAATGAAATTCAATACTTCAAAATGTAAGGTATTGAGAATGGGTACAAGTGCAAGAAGGCCCAAGCTTGACTACTCGGTGGCTGGAGTACAACTTCAAGAGACAGAAAATGAGAGAGATCTAGGAGTAAACATACTGACAGATATGTCTCCAGAAATACATATAAATGGCATAGTAAGGGCAGCATATGCATTCTTATCAAATGTAAGGGTAGCCTTCAGGCACATGGACAAGGAAATGTTCAGAAATATTTATGTAACCTATGTGAGGCCAAAACTCGAATATGCAGCCCCCTTTTGGAATTCGCACTTGAAAAAGCACATAGCTAAGCTTGAAAAAGTTCAAAGACATGCCACGAAATTGGTGCCAGAAATACGCAATCTCAGTTATGATGAGAGGCTGAGGGAATTAGACTTACCATCACTCGAAGCTAGAAGAGTGAGGGGGGATATGGTGACAGTCTTTAAGTTCCTTCATGGTTATGATAGAGTGGATAGGGATCGATATTTTGATATGTCTGGCTCTAGAACTAGAGGTCATAGTTTGAAGCTTCGTAAGAAAACTTCTTTGCAGGATGTAAGGAAATACTTTTTCAGTGTAAGAGTAGTTGATAATTGGAATTGGCTAAGCGAGGAGGTAGTTAATGCTATCTCAATCCGTAGTTTTAAGGACAGGTATGATAAGTATCACTAAGTATAAAATGGAAGCGATCAGGAGACGGGAAGATACGAGCTTTGGGCTCTTTCCCGTAAACACAATTAGGTAATCACACAAAATGGAACCGATCAGGAGACGGGAAGATACGAGCTTTGGGCTCTTTCCCGTAAACACAATTAGGTAATCACAATTAGGTAATCACACACACACACACACACACATATATATATATATATATATATATATATATATATATATATATATATATATATATATATATATATATATATATATATATATATATATATATATATATATATATATATATATATATATATATATATATATATATATATATATATATATATATATATATATATATATATATACACATACATACATACATACATACATACATACATACATACATACATACATACATGCATACATACATACATACATAGATACACACATATATATATATATATATATATATATATATATATATATATATATATATATATATATATATATATATATATATATGTATATATATATATATATATATATATATATATATATATATATATATATATATATATATATATATATAAAATGAGATTGGATATATGCTTGATAGGAGGAGGATGGATGTATTGGCATTGTGGGAGACAAAGGTGAAAGGAAAAGAAGAATAGGTATTTGGTGAGGTGACAGGTAGGGTGTCTGAGGTTGAAAGGGGGAGAGCGAGAGAAGGTGTGGCATTATTGCTAAGTGAAAGGATGGTAAATAAGGTAGTGGAATGGAAAGAAGTGTCCTCTAGGCTGATGTGAGTGAGGGTTAGAATGGGTAGGGAATGTTGGGCTTCTGTTAGTGCGTATGGGCCAAGATGTGAGAGAGGTGAGAAAGAGTGGGATGAATTCTGGAATGAGTTAACTGGGTGTATGGATGGTCTGAGTAGAAGGAACTATGTAGTTTTGTTGGGTGACTTGAATGCCAGAGTGAGGGATGAAGAGGTAGAAGGTGTTGTAGGAAAGTATGACGGTACCAGGTGGGAATGAGAGTGGTGAGAGATTGTTAGATGTGTGTGGAGCAAGAGTTGGTGATAGGTAATAGTTTTTTCAAGAAGTTCATAAATAAGTATACATGGATGAGAGTGGCAAATGGGAGAGTGAAAGAAAGAGCATTGATGGAATATGTGTTGGTAGCAAAGAGAATGATTGGTAGAGTGAAAGATGTACATGTATTTAGGGGTGTGGGTGCTGGGATGTCTGATCATTTTTTGGTTAAAGCAAAAGAGGTAGTAGCAAAAGAGTGAGGAAATAGAGTGGGGGATGTAGAAGGGAAGTGGTGAAGGTGGAAGAGTTGAAAAACCCAGAGAAGAGACAGGAATATCAGGACAGGTTGAAATTGGCATATGACAGGGTGAATGAAAGAGAAGTTGGGGAGTTAGAGGAGGAATGGGGGTTGATGAAAGAAGGTTTTGTGGGACATGCAAAGTGATGTGTGTGAAAAGAGGTTTGTTGGAGGTGTCATGAGGAGGGGCAGCGAGTGGTGGAATGAAGGAGTGAAAATGAATGTGGAAGAGAAAAAGAGGGCTTTTGAGGAATGGCTGCAGTGTAATGGTAGGGAGAAGTGTGAAAGATATAGGGAGAAAAATGTGAAAACCAAGCGGAAGGTAGAGGAAGAGAAGAGGTTGGCAAATGTTAGGTGGGGACAGGATTTTAGTAGGTCATATGAGGAGAATAAAAAGAAGTTTTGGAAAGAAGTGAAGAGAGTATGGAAGGGTGGATCGAGGATGGAAGAGACAGTGAAAGATGTGAATGGACAGATGTTAAGAGGGAATGATGAAGGAAAAGATGGGCAGAATATTTTGAGTGCTTGCTGAATGTTGAGGAAGATAGATAGGTAGCTATAGTGGCAGTAGGGGGGTGTTCAAGTGCCAGAAATGGGAGATGAAAATGAGAGAGATTGCAAGAGAGGAGGTGAAAAGGGCAGTGGATGAAACGAGAGCAGGTAAAGCACCTGGAATGGATGGTGTGAGAGCGGAGATGTTGAAAGAAGGGGGTGTGACTGCATTGGAATGGTTAGTGAGAGTGTTTAATATATGCTTTATGTTGTCAATGGTGCCAGTGGAATGGGTAATTGCTTGTATAGTGCCCCTATGCAAAGGTAAGGGAGATGTGTATGAATGCAGTAATTTTAAGGGTATAAGTTTGTTGAGTGTGGTAGGAAAAGTGTATGGTAGGATACTGGTTAATAGGATTAGGGATAAGACAGAAAATGTGATCGCAGAAGTGCAGAGTGGTTTTAGGAGAGGTGGAGGTTGTATAGATCAGATTTTTATAGTTAGACAGTTATGTGAGAAATATTTAGCAAAGGGTAAGGATGTGTATTTTGCATTATTGGATCTGGAGAAAGTGTATGATAGAGTTGATAGAGAGGCCATGTGGAATGTTTTGAGGTTATATGGAATTGATGGTAGACTGTTGCAAGCAGTGAAGAGTTTGTATGAGGGCAGTAGAGCTTATGTTAGGGTGGGGAATGAAGTGAGTGAGTGGTTTCAAGTGAGTGTGGGACTGAGACAGGGATGTGTGATGTCACCATGGCTCTTCAATTTGTATATTGATGGAGTCGTAAGAGAGGTGAATGAGCGAGTGCGTGGTCGAGGTTTGATAATGGTAGATGGGTATGATAATGAGAGGAAGCTGAATCAGTTGCTGTTTGCAGATGATACTGTGGTGGTGGCAGATTCAGAGGAGAAGCTGTGTCAGTTAGTGTCAGAGTTTGGAATGGTGTGTGAGAGAAGGAAGTTGCGAGTAAATGTGGGAAATAGTAAGGTTATGAGGTGTACAAGAAATGAAGATGGTGCTGGATTGAATGCTATATTGAATGGAGAGGAACTTGAGGAAGTTGATCAGTTTAATTATTTAGGCTCGGTTATAACTGCAATTGGTGGAGTGGAAGCAGATGTGTGTCACAGAGTGAATGAAGGATGTAAAGTGTTGGGTGCATTGAAAGGAGTGATGAAGAATAGAAGGTTGGAAATGAATGTTAAGAAATTTTTATATGAGAAAGTGGTTGTGCCAACTGTGATGTATGGTTCAGAGTTATGGGGTATGAAGTAAGTGCAAGAGAGACGGAAAATAAATGTGTTTGAGCTGAATTGCCTGAGGAGTATGATTGGTGTATCTCGGTTGGATAGGGTTGGGAATGAAGTGGTGAGAGCAAGGCCGGGTGTGAGGAGAGAATTGGCAGCCAGAGTAGCTATGAATGTTCTGAGATGGTTTGGCCATGTGGAGAGGATGGCTGATGAAAGACTGCTGAAAACGGTAATTAATTCGAGAGTTGATGGGAGAAATGCTAGAGGGAGGCCTAGGTTTGGGTGGATGGATGGAGTAAGGAGAGCCCTGTATGACAGGAGGATGGATGTGAGGGAAGCAAGTGAGCGTGCTAGGAATAGAAATGAGTGGCGAGCGATTGTGATGTAGCTCTGATGGGCATCTGCTGTTACCACGGGGCTGCATCTTACAGAGGTGGCCCTGTGGTAGGGGCAGTAGGGGAGTTGGAATTATGAAACTACATAGGTTGTGGAAGAGCCGGGAGGATGGGCTGTGGCACTCCAGCAGTGCCATTTGATCGTCGCTAGCTCCCTCGTCATTGCCCATAGAGCAAAGTAATTCCCTTATTGTTTCTTTTTTTTCCATATCGGCTACCCCCAAATTGGGGGAGAGAGCCAAGGTAAATGATAATATATATATATATATATATATATATATATATATATAAATATTTTATATATATATATATATATATATATATATATATATATATATATATATATATATATATATATATATATATATATATATATCTTGTATACATATACATATATATATATATATATATATATATATATATATATATATATATATATATATATATATATAAATATCTTATATATATATATATATATATATATATTATATATATATATATATAACGTTGATATTGATTGGATTAAAAAAATATTAAAGGAAATTTATATTAAGATGAATTTACACACACACACACATACATACATACATACACACACCTACACACAATTTCTTTTTTTTTAATGTAGCACTGGTCTCAGTTTTTTTATTATGAAATATTTCTTTTCAAGTCAACAATGTATATTACTTACCTAAGGACACTGTTGGACTCAGATTGCAGATTATTATCAAATACATACAAGGTTAAGCCAAAAATCAAATAAGAAATTCAGATAAATAAATAAATAAGCAATCAAATAAAGAAATAAATAAATGAAGATAAATGAATAAATAAATAAACACAGAAAGGTAAAAGGTATTACTTTCCAAGCCTATCACAAAATACAGTAGACCGGAAAGCTATTGGATAGGATAAACAGGTGATTGGCATTCAATAGTCGAAGCCAATGTTCAAAACAAAGGAATAAGTTGGTGAAAAAATATTTCTCTCTCTCTCTCTCTCTCTCTCTCTCTCTCTCTCTCTCTCTCTCTCTCTCTCTCTCTCTCTCTCTCTCTCTCTCTCTCTCTCTCTCTCTCTCTCTTTGAAAGGATAATCTCTTTATAGAGCCCAAAAAGTCTTTTGTTATTTCCAGTGGCCTGAGCCACTAAGATTTTTGGGCTTTCTTTGATTTTACCAACTGGAAAAACCCGTTTCACTGCTTGCAGTATGTTCGATTGTAACCGTTTAGGTATGTGGGTGCATATGAATGTACGTATGTGTGTGTGCATATATATATATATATATATATATATATATATTTATATATATATATATATATATATATATACACACACATACATATATACTTTATCTTATATGTATATGAAAAGGAAACAAAATTGGAGGTGCAGGAGAAGGAGAAGGAAGAAAGACAAAATATTAATTAAACTAGAAGAAAGGGAGAGAGAGAGAGAGAGAGAGAGAGAGAGAGAGAGAGAGAGAGAGAGAGAGAGAGAGAGAGAGAGAGAGAGAGAGAGCTTAAAATCTATACAACATTTGCAGGACGTTGATGTTGTAACCTCTCAAATGCTACTGTTTGATTACACCAAGACTTAGGGTGCGTCAGAGCCAAATTTTAGAGCATAAGAGCTTTTCCCCCCATGATCGAACTTTTTTTTTTATTTATTCATCTATTTCAGCACCTTCTTGCTTATGAAAAGGCAGAAAGGTTTGGTCTTTAGTGAATCTCAAGGCAAATGTTATTTTAAAATAATAATATTAATAGTAATAATAATAATTAATAATACATACATACATATACCGTGGCTGTTTCCTCCTTAAATTGGGGGGTAGCCGACATCAAGAAAGGAAAGTTTGGGGAGAAGTTAATAATAATAATAATAATGATACTAATAACAATAATGATAATAATAATAATAATAATAATAATAATAATAATAATAATAATAATAATAACAATAATAATAATAATAATAATAGTATTAATAATAATAATAATAAATAATAATAATAATAATAATAATAATAATAATAATAATAATAATAATAATAACTAACAATAACAGTAATAATAATAATAATAATAATACATACATACATACATACATACATACATACATACATACATATATATATACTTACATACATACATACACATGGCCCCATTCCTCCTTATAAGGGAAGTAGCCCAGCCAAGGAAACACTCTAAATATATAAATAAATACAAGAGCAGGAAATTAAGCCAACCATTTATCTAAGACAAATGCCGTCTTCATATATCCAACCGAGCATTTACAACACATACACGAACACACATACACACTAAGACAAACTGAGAGAGAGGGAAAGAGAGAGAGAGAGAGAGAGAGAGAGAGAGAGAGAGAGAGAGAGAGAGAGAGAGAGAGAGAGAGAGAGAGAGAGAGATGCTCCATACTTTCGAGTCACTTTGGATAATAAATTTACGAGATCTGTTATAAAACATCAGATACCACATCAAAAAATTGTAATAGCGTTGACCCCCCCCCCTCTCTCTCTCTCTCTCTCTCTCTGCCCCCGAGTTTCCCAAAACGATTTGCATATTAAGTGAAAATTAAAACTTGTAACTTTACCTACACTATTAAGCAGTGGTTAGCGGATTCCGAGCACAGAGAAGTTCTCTCTCTCTCTCTCTCTCTCTCTCTCTCTCTCTCTCTCTCTCTCTCTCTCTCTCTCTCTCAATATAGAATTCCTTTTCTCAAGCTTGAAAATACACTCTTCGAATTTACAAAATATCATCCCTCACTTTATATAACAGGTTTATAACTTTATTCTTTTAACGAAGACAGCAAAACTGTTTTTAAGAATAGATCTCATGCGCTGAGAGATAGCTAAAAAGCAGAATTAGAATTAACTTTACCATTTTTTTCATTAAATATAAGCAAGAATTTACATTACAATTATAAAAAAAAACCAGTTTCATGCTTTTTAAATCAGGCTTGGATAATTCTTAAACCAAGACACCATGACTTTTTAAAAGTAGGTTCTATGCAATGCGTTTTCTTTTTCCTATGTAGGTCACTAATATTCCCCATTATGGGATGGAGGCAGACTGAAGCTGTGGAATTAAGGCTGGATGCCCTGCTAACGCCCAGAGCTAGGCTCAATCGCGGGTATGTCAGCTAACCTAACCTAACCACGATGTTACTGCGGTCTCCAGGTTTCAAGCACCGAGATAAAACTAAAAATTATAATCAGGACGCATTTTCAACTTATAAAACATAGCCTATGCGTTTTAAAACTATTTTATATGGGTCTTCAAATAAGACACCAAGATTTTTAAGAACAGGTTTCATGCAATTTAAATGGTTAATATATACTAATTTTTCTTTATTGACAAGCCACATAAAAGCCGTTCATGCTTTTTTTAGAGCAGATATAAATGACGCATTGAAGACCCCATGACTGCTCAAAAACAGGTTTCATATGATGGAGACGGTTATTATTCACTTTTTTTTTTTATATTTTCCAGACATAACAAATCGTCACATATTTTTTTAAACAGATTCTTAATATAGTTCTCTAATCAGAACATGACTCTTTAAGAGGTTTTATATGATTCAAATACTTTTTATTTGCGAGACATATTTTCAAAGGTTATTAAAAAATACCAGTCATTTAATACATTATTATCAAGGTGCTACTTATTGCTATTCTTCGTTGAAATCTAGAGGGATGAAACAGAATGGGTATTGTAGACATTCATTGTGTGGTGTCCTCACTTTGCTCCGCGCTCTCATCATTCAGTATCCCACCCATGTCATGGGTTAGAGGCAAGTCTTTTTTCTTTATTAGCAGATTTTCTCAAGCTTATCTGTGGTCGCGTCATTACCTTATATACAAAAAGATTCGAGAAGAAGAAGAAGAAGAAGAAGAAGAAGGGAGAAAGATATGAGGAGGAGGAGGAAGAAGAAGAATTTCTTCAGTCTTTAACACTTCTTTTCCTTTCCAGGACCTTCTTCCATTAAGAGGAAGAAGAAGAAGAAGAATCTCTTCTTCGGTTTCTTCAGGCGTCTTTTTCTTCCCCACTGCCTCCTATCCATTAAGCTATAAGACTTAGTAAAAGGTCTTTTACAATGATGCCTTTGCTTAATGACTTTCTTCACACTTCAGCACACACTAATTACTATCGCCCCCTCTCAGTCACACACCCCCTACTCCATCCAGCTCATTCAAGCACCTTCCCTCTCATCCCTTTCTCATCTTCGTCTTTCCACATCCTTTCTCTTTCCCCAAGTCCCGATAATTTTTTTTTTCATTTGTAGGAGTGTGACACTGGGACAGGCATATAAAAATTACCCTTATCGGGCAGGGCACCAGAAAAAAGAAGAAAGAAAAACAGAGATGGGAAGTGTTGTGACTTATCAGCTGTAAAGGGATA
>JAXCGZ010006966.1:12500-20463 GCA_037179515.1 Halocaridina rubra | reverse complement strand
TGGGTATGATCTGTCCAAGAGAAGAATAAAGAATCATTTGCTTCCCATTGTTGATTCTCTCTCTCTCTCTCTCTCTCTCTCTCTCTCTCTCTCTCTCTCTCTCTCTCTCTCTCCTCTCTCTCTCTCTCTCTCTCTCTCTCTCTCTCTCTCTCTCTCTCTCTCTCTCTCTCTCTCTCTCTCTCTCTCTCTCTCTCTCTCTCTCTCTCTCTCTCACTTTTAATTCTATCTTAATTTTTCTGGATAGAGGTATGTCTATCCGGGTGAGGAGTTGAGGTGTTTTGCCTCCATAGTATGCGTCCCGTATTCTTTACAGTTTCTTCTTTCTCTATTTTATGTCTTTGGGTGCATTTTATCAGAGTAAAGAGGTGAAGGCTCATTGCCTTTTAAAGCTCACATGCACTTTCTCTCGTACTTTGAATTTTCTTCTTTCTTTTTATGGTGATGGGTATGTTCTGTCCAAGAGAAGAATAAAGAATCATTTGCTTCCCATTGTTGATTCTCTCATCTCTCTCTCTCTCTCTCTCTCTCTCTCTCTCTCTCTCTCTCTCTCTCTCTCTCTCTCTCCTCTCTCTCTCTCTCTCTCTCTCTCTTCTCTCTCTCTCTCTCTCTCTCTCTCTCTCCATGTTTATCTTTCTGTTTTGAACATGTTGGTTCTCTCCAAATGAGAAGATCAGTGTTTTTGCCTCCCAGAGATTATCATCTTTTTTCACTCTGTACATTTTCTCTCCTCCTTCACTCGAATGCATGTTAATAGAAACACTTGGAAAGCAAATAACAACAAGAACAACAACAACATTTTTGTATGTTAATGGTTGCGTTAAAAAAACGAGGAATTTCAGTTGCCTCTGACTTATGAAGCTCATTTTTTCTGTACATTTCTTTTTCTTTCATTTTAAGGTGACAGGTGGGTTCTTTCTAAGTGAGGAATTGAGGGATCTCTGCCTTACGCAATTCTTTATCACTTACTATACATTTTCTTCATTCTTTTCATATAGTTGGGGTGAATTCTGTCAAAGTGAGGAGAAGGGTATCATTTACAGTTAAGTGTTTATTTTGTTTTCTTCTTTTACTCTGCATTTATCTTTTTCTTCTTGTTTCTGGCAATGGAGGAGTTTTGTCCAAGCGAAGAGCTGCCCATTCTCTATTTCCCATAACTCATCCTCACTCTGTCTTGTACTCTGCATATTTTTCTTTCCTTCTCTAAATGGTGATGAGTAGATTTTATCAAAGTAAAGCACCCTCTCCCTCCTATAGGTCATGCTTTCTTTCTTACTTAGCATTTTCATCTTCCCTTCTCCTTGATGTGCTAGTTTTCACTGGTTGGAGTGGAAAGTTTCATATTGTCGTCTAGTAATGTCAAGCTATACAAGAGAACGCTAGTAGGAAAATAGCAACCAGGACGTTAATAACCAGGTCTTTAAATTTGTGCTTTTAGTGTGAGTGATAGCAAAACGATTATTTGTGACATGTTCCTGTTGGGAAAGTAGAATGTGTTAGCACTGATTGAAGTAAATGTGAATGAGAGTGTGCCTTGAACCTACCATCCCTCATATGAAGGGGATTGTCGCCCTCATATATAGGTTAATGTACTTATCAAATTAACTGGGTGTGCGTCAAATACGTTTTCTCAGTTGACAACCTTGCATATAGTGATGCATATTCTAAACTTGCTGAATTGTCAGGGACCACCACTTGAGTACCATTACCTTTTCCTTCTTATGCGGGATTGCTCTGGCAAGAGAGAGCGTGTCTCTATCTATCTATCTATCTATCTATCCATCTATTTATATACCTCTCTCTCTCTCTCTCTCTCCCTCTCTCTCTCTCTCTCTCTCTCTCTCTCTCTCTCTCTCTCTATCTATCTATCTATCTATCTATCTATCTATCTATCTATCTATCTATCTATCTTTCTCTTTGCTTGTGTCATATATTGAACATCTGTCCTCTTGTCATGATTCCTTTCTATTTTCTTACCTACAAGCTGAAGTTCTCTACATTCGAGACTTCAATGTACACAACAGAAAGTGACTTCATTCTTGTTACATCAATGTAGGAGGAAATGAGACCCTTGCTTCTCTGTCATTCACGATCAGGAGCAGATCATCAAACATCCTACACGTGTTCCCGATCGCAATGACCATGCAGCTAACATTTTTTGACCAATTTTTTACTTCTAATTCTTCAAAGTATTCATATTCTGTTGTTTCCGCTCTTGTTATCTGTGACCACTCTATGATCTTAACCTCTTCCATTTTCGCTCCCCCCAAAATAATCCCTCCTACTCTTAGCGCCGTTTTTTGGCACTCTTCGAGCATGCCTAACGTGATGAATTGTTTAACTTACTCCTTGATTTTCCATGGGATGACTACTGCTTTCGGACCTGCAACCTTTATCAAGTAGCTCTAAAAGTTACTTTGATCATGACATTAGTAATGGAGGCATTTATCCCCTCCTCTATCACCCTAATCCTTGCTTTTGACCATGCTTGCTCCATTGCAATTCAAACCAAGAATTGAGCCTACTGGTCTTTCCAAGCCTTTTTTTTCTTATTTAACTGGCTCTGCTTTAATTACAGTATAAATCATTGCACTCCTCAGATTCGTAGCTCTGAAGCTTACTTTTTTTTTAGAAAGAAGGTTGATGTCCTGAACTTTTCTGCTTCTGATAAATGTTTCTGGTCCTTTTTGGAGAGGGATTTACCTCTCCAAAAACTATTAAATCTCAAGCTTTCCCATTCTCATTCATCCTGTTGGGTCTATTGCTGGCTTTCACACCGACAAAGACACTCTTTTTAGTTCTCATTTCACTGCTAAGTCTTTTGTAAGCGATTCCAGAACACCTGGCCCTAGTACTTTACCCTTCACCTGCCTATGCTTTCCTCTATTCTTCCTTCATGCAAAGTCCGTGAGGTTCTCCATTTCCTAAAGATGAACAAAGTATCTGAACCCGAAAGAATTCCTACAAGGTTCCTTAAGAAGTTTGCGGATGAACTGGCTTCCGTGCTTTACCGACTTTTTCCTCTCATTCTCTCATCCAGAATCCATCTTTCATCTGGGATGGACGCTCTAGTTGAGCCTGTTATTAAGACGAGTGACAATTCCATTCCTTCCACCTACTGATTAAATACCCTAGCCTCTGATATCACTAAAGTATTCGATATATTGTTCAACTCACACTTCTTGAAACACCCTGAATCTTGCTCGTTTATTTCCAGTCACCAGTACGGCTTCCACAAGGTAAGTTCCACAGGTGACCTCCTGTCCTATCTCACTCATGTATGGTTATGTTCTCTGAAGAACTATTTGGAATAATTTGTCATCTCCCTTGATATCTCTAATGGCTTTAACCCTTCTATCTTTTCTTTGATTTCCAGAGTGTTTTCAGATATTTTAATATTTGTTAATATTAACGTGGCAACATGTAGCTCATACCCAGTTGTCAGTGGTGTTGAACAGGGCTCTGTTCTTTCACCCACTCTGTTCCCTTTAGTCATCAATGATCATATCCATTTCCATTCTGCCTCTCTTCTTCACCCCTTTGCTGAGGATTCTCCTTTTTACTTCTACTTTGCCTTCTCTTCATGACCTTCATTTGCTACTCGTAATCAGCTTTATATCACTTGTTCTTTACCTACCATTTCCGATTTACAGAAAGTGTCTGAGTGGGGAACCCAATACTTATTTAAATTGTATGCATCCAAGACACAGTTTCAAGGTGTATATTATCTTCCTCTCCTCCTGATAAACCAATAGTCTTCGAAACAACGAAATTTACTCACTTAGTTTTGTTAACATATTAGGAATTCATATAGCCTCTGAATTTCTAAAACTACCTCTAAAAATATTCGGATATCTGTATCGTTTTCGTCATAGTTTCACCTCTCTTCAGTTATCAAAAATCTTTAAAGGTTTTAACCAGCCATATTTAGAATACTGCTCTCACATTTCGGGTGCTTCTTTTTGTTGTTATCTCCTTGATAGAGTTGAATCTAAAGCCCTCAGACTCATCGATGATCCTTCACTTACTTCTAATCTGGATTATCTTTCTTTTCACTGTAAGCTATAGTCCCTTTCTCATTTCTATCGAAATTCTTTTCATTTCTGTTCTGATAAGTTAGCGAGTTGCATCCCTATCCCTCCTAATATTCACAAAGTGGCTTCATATCACAGGTTCTGTCAAGAAATTTTTAGCCCTCGGATTGGTCGATGCAGTGTCTGCTTTCCTTCCACCTTCAGACTCTGGACCTCCCTTACTCCTTCTGTCTTCCCTAATACTTGTGACACTTCTAGGTGTTCGTTTTTTTAACTATTCTTTCAGCCTTTCCTTTTCATAATGTTCATCATTCTCTTATTTCTGCCCTGTCTTTAGGCTGCTACATTTTCCTCATTTCAATATTTTCTTGATGCTAGGTCATGATATGGGCAATTTTTTTTGCCTATCTGAGTGTCACACTCAAAAAGAGCAAAGGTTTATTGTGGTATTGCAATTCTTGATAGCCTCTTGGAGACTAGTGACTGGTTTTGGCTAGAGGTATAAATGGCCGGATTCCCTTTCTAGCTCCAACTATATCCATTGATTCGGGCTCGGGATTGGCACTAAGCTTAAATGGTTTGTTCATCCAGTAGCAAGAACACATTTGTCTTTCTTGCAGCAACCGCTTCATTTGATCCAGGTTCGGGATTGACACTTACTTGATCTTCTGGCTTGCACCCCCTACCCGTAGCTGGAAAGCATTTTGCTGATGGATATCCATCTAAACACTGATCCTTTCAATTGATTCTGGTTTGGAACTGCCATCTAGTTGAGCTGCCTTGTTCAGCCAGTAGCTGGAATACATTCATGATTGGATATCTATCCTAACACCAACTTTCCTCATTAATTCTTCAAGTCTGGATGGTTTGCTTTCCCAGTTGCTGAAAAGGATTTTACAGCCTGACACCCTTCCTGAGATTAACCTATTCCATTGCTCCTGATTTGGGAGTGCCACAGAGTTCAGTTAGCTTGATTCTCCAGTGGCTGGAAGACATTTAATGGCCGCATGCCCTTCTTGACATCAATCCTATTTATTAATCTGTATTTGAAATTGGCACCTAGTTGAGTTGGCCCACTCTCACGGTGACTGAGAAGCCTTTTTCACGCTGATATCCTTTCTGAGACTATCCGATGACATTGCTCTGGGCTTCAAAGCAGCACCAAGTCATTTGGCTTGATCCTCCAATGATTGATATGCATTTTACTGCTGCTTAGCCGTCTTGACATCGACCCTCTGCATTAATCTGTGCTTGTGATCATGAACGAGCTGAGCTGCAAGCTGCCACAATGGTTGGAATACATTTTCACCCCTATACCCTTCTTTATAGTAACTCCTTGTCTAAATCTGGGCTGGGAAATAACGGTGAGTTGGTTTGGATTGCAGTGTCTCGTTATCTTCGTGGAAAGATGCAAATTATCTCAGTTTAGAAATTTACTATTGGACACCACTCCTGACACTAAGCATCTCCACTGATCTGACCTTGTGAGTGGTACCAAGTTGTTATTGCTGTCTTTCCCTAAGCTGCCTGTATAAATAGCCTCAAGTGACTTGTGGAAAGTAACAGCCAATCCTGGGTTTTCCTACAGATTTTTTAGTTAGTGTATGTTGCATTGCTGGTGCATATGATTCTTTGCCTTGGAGTCTTTCAAAATATGTTTGATTGCATGAGGCAATGTGCTACAACCTGGATAGGAATCATTTGGATTCATCCAGCCTCCACTGCTTGCTCTGCTTGGTATTCTCTACATTGCAGCTTTGCCGAGTGGATTCTATCCTCCTGGGGATGAGAAGATATGCAGGGATGGATTTTGTGAGGCTAGTACTTGACTACTTGACAGTAGTTTTACCAATATGATATTTTTTTTTATACAAGTACTGTGTTATTTATTTGTGTGATGGGTGCTTGTATTTGTTGTATATTGCTCTGAGTGTGGTGTGCTGTGGAATGTTTTTTTTTTTATCATGTTGTCTGATAAGGTCTTGAATTTCATATGTGAAACTGGGGTTGTACATTTTTCTGATACTTCTAGGGATGAGGTTTTTGTCTGCATTTTCAATGACTGTGATAAAAGAGTGCAGAATATAAATTTTGCGTGTAATGTGGGCAGTGTTTTGTTTCACATTTTTGTCCTTTTTTCATTAGTGAAGGTTTCTCATTTGCCTCTATTGTAATTAATGTATATGTGTCTGTGGCCAATTGAGGTAACTTTTGTTTTGGTGGTAATAATGATGGAAAGTTGGTCATATCCCAAGGGTCTGAACACCTTCCATGATGTTGCGGGGTGAGGTTTGGATAAACAAACGATGATGCCTCGTGGTGACTTCAGGGTGAAAAAGTTTTCTAGTTGGTTTCGTATTATCAGCCATCTGTGTCAGGGGTGTTAATAAACTAGGTTGACATATTGGCGCTGAAGTCCTCACCCAAGATGGTGTTTTGAGTATTAGTGATATGTTGTAATTTTTAAAATAGTTGTAAGGTATATGATTTTTTTAATGATTGGTCTGCCTGATGATTTGCAACTTTTTACTTTGGTTGATTGTATTTTTGTGGTACTGTCATATGGGGGAGAAGGGATTTTGTGCGTGCACGGGTATCAGTGAAGTTAACGGATTTATGTATCAAGGTGATGCGTCCACTGTCGCCGGCAACAATCCGATCTTGTCTAATAGCGTCCTTCCCAAATGGTTGGATTTCACTTTGAAGTCTATTTTTATGAATTGTAAGGACTGGGGAAACTTGTCATTTACATGAGTAATGAGGGGAAATGGACAACCTATCTAAGTAGAGTTTTTATTTAATGAATAGCTTCGTCTGTGTCAAGAACAAAATAAGTAGGTCGGTTATAATGCTATGTGCCAGGACCTGGGAGAGGAAAAATTATGCAAGTTTTACATTCATAAGAAATATTTATGTTATTAACTATAGAGCATTACGGGGCTTTGAATATAGAAAGACTTTAGTATTATAAAGCTATAGTATAATAAAGCTTATATTATAAAGCTAAGTTATATAAAGCTGAAGACTAAGCCATAGTATTATATTGCTAAATATTATAAAACTTTATATAAAGTTTAATATTAAATATATTTAAAATCATACACATGATAGTACAAAGCTGTAATGTCATAATGATTAATGTCATCAAGCGTATTATTGAATATCATTATACAATAAAACTTTGTTGTGTTAAATCTATATTATAAAGCGTAATACTATAAAACTTAACGTTATACAGCTTAATAGTATAATGCTTAATATAAAAATATCCTATATATTGATCAGGTTTAATCGGTACCTGTCCCTAGCACAAATAAATGAGTAAAATTTGCGTCATAAAGGCCACTTGGTTTTAAAGAGTTTTGTGCCAAAAAGATCAGAGGTAGAGAAAAGGTGGACGAATAGTTGAATGTTAAGTAGATGGCTAAGCATAAGGTAGTAAACTAGAATCATAAAGGGTAGATAGATGAGTAGATGACTTATAAGTAGATGACAAAGAAACAGGGTGGGTAGAGAAATAGACAGAGATAGATTAAAAGTATATAACTTTATGAATGATGAGTAGTTGTGGAAGATGTTGGGCGTTAGGGAGGGCATCTGGTCCTAAGTTGCCTGTTCCATATTGCATATATTCACCCCTATTCAAAGAGGCATTAATAGTGATCCATAAATATGGCAAAAGAAAAAAATAGATGAGAAAGCTACAGATTGGGAAAGATGATGAAGAGAGAAGATAGATGGTAAAATGTAGAGAAGGCAAATTAAAATATAAAGAAGGAATATGGAAAGGTACACATAAAGATGGAGGAGAGGTAGATGGATAGAGACAGAAGGTGAGTATATAAAATAAAAAAGTGAATAGATACATGGAAAGAGAGAGTGAGAATAAGTGACAGGAGAGCTATGGAGATATGTAGAAAGATAACGGAAGC
>JAXCGZ010006965.1:0-20493 GCA_037179515.1 Halocaridina rubra | reverse complement strand
ATTATTATTATTATTATTATTATGAATATTATTATATTATAATCATTATTATTACCCCATATATTCATTTACTCACGTTGAAATATCACTCTATCTTTCTTTTTCCTCCGTAACTATTATTATTATTATTATAATTATTATTATTATTATTATTATTATTATTATTATTATTATGGAGGTCTTCTTACCATATTGTTATTTTTTAATTATTCTTGCACGACCTTGACTGTACTTGCTAGAATGTGTACGTATTTATGTTTATATGTACGTGTGTATGTATGTGTGTACATGTACTTCATCGACAACATTAATATTTACATAATACGTAAACACATATCTTGCCGTAATGATGTTCAAGAGTTTATTAGTATAGTCTACGTGCCGAAAAGAGACCGAGAGAGAAAGAGTGAGAAAATATAAACAACATTGTGTTAAAATATCTCTCAAGGTTTCTCATTATTGTAAGAAGTTGGGCATAGCTCATATTTTGAGCTAAGATAATACTAATGATAATAATAATAAGAATAATAATAATAATAATAATAATAATAAGAAGTAATAATAATAATAATAAGAAGAAAAATAATAAGAAAGAGAAGTAATAATGATAATTAAATTATATTAATAAAGAAACCCTTTGTATGTGTATGTGTGTAATTTGATACTTTAATATTAATATACTTTCCTGAAATGGTTACGTTTTGTCCAGCAGCTTCTTCCAGCAACGGAGAATAATAATAATAATAATAATTAGTATTATTGGTTGTAGTAGTAGTAGCTTTACTTACTGGTGATGTTATTGTAGTAATATTAGTAGCATACTTATATTTATTGTTTTTTTATGATTGTGACACCAGGACGGGCCAAAAAAAAAAAATTACCCCCATCAAGCCTGGGCACGAAGAAAACAAAAAAAGAAACAGAGATAGGGAGTGTTGTGACTTGCCAGATGTGAAGCGATAATAAGACATGTGTAACGAATATATAAGATATTCGGTGTTGATGTAGGCATAGAAAGAGAACCGTAACTGAAGGAAGACTTAACATCGAACTGTCCAGGACAGTCTTATTTAAGTCCACAAGACCCTTCAGCTGTAGTATTTACTACTATCCGTATTATATCACACTGTAAACTGGTTAATTTTGAAATATAATTGTCCATTCCCACGGGTCGGAATCGAATCCTGGTCCTTGGTAATCAAACAATAATTCTGACATCCTCTCCCTATGATTGCACTGTTGTAGTGAGATTTCCGTCCTGGAAGGGTGGTTTCATATTATTATTATTATTATTAGTAGTAGTAGTAGTATTGTATTATTATTTTATTATTATTATTATTGTTGTTGCTGCTGCTGCTGTTACCGTGACTGCAGCGGTACTTTAAGAAATTTTTAGTACGGTGAAAATAATATAATTGTTTTTCACTAAAAAATAGGCCATATATATATATATATATATATATATATATATATATATATATATATATATATATATATATATATATATATATATACATATATACATATATATATATATATATATATATATATATATATATATATATATATATATATATATATATATATATATTAAATATATATATATATATATATATATATATATATATATATATATGTATATATATATATATATATATATATATATATATATATATATATATATATATATATATATATATATATATATATATATATATATATATATATATAATATATATATATATATATATATATATATATATATATATATATATATATATATATATATATATATATATATATATATATATATATATATATATATATATATATATATATATATATATATATATATATATATATATATATATATATATATATATATATATATATATATATATATATATATGATTCGGTTTTACGTCACGAACTCCCTTTTCTACTAAGGGCTAGGACGGTTGCCTTCTTGCGAAGGAATTGTTTTGGCAAATGTAATCGTTACCCTGAGAGTATGCCCTTATATATGCGTTTAAAAAAATCCTTGGATTGAGTATTTCGTAGCCAAAATTCGAAACATTCTTTCAATCTTTCGTCTCCTAGCCCCTGTCAATTCAGCAGGATTAATGCACACACAGATGGATACGGCAGATAGTAAGAAATACCTGTCCTGAAGCTCTGCTGTTATTTGAAAATTAATAATAGATAAAATAGGATTGGAGACATCGAAGGCGAAGATGTCTTCGTTTTAAGTCATGACGCAGCCGATGTTTTGATCTGGCCTCCTCCCCCTCTCCAACGTTCTTGGGATTGGTGGGGGATTGTCTCTCCAGAGATGGCCTGGAACTGGTGCAATGTGGATTGGGGAGTGGGGGTTATCCCGGGGGAAGGGAGAGAGACAGATGCCCACATTTAGTATCTCTCCCATCGTATTGTTTCTTAGTAGTTGTCGAGACTTGGTCGTTTGTGGTCGTGTTTTGAGTGTTTTTATTTGTTTTGTTTTTTATTCGTATGTAATTATTCGTGTTTTGATTAAATAATAAAACACCGTTTCGTAACTGTTTGTGTATATTTTATTAACTTGAAGATAATAAACAAATATGTTGGAATTTTTTTTTATTTTTGTTTAGTGTTTTCTGGGTTTTTTTTTTATCAGTGATTTCAACGCATTATCGAAGTGTGTTTAGTGCGTGGGTGTTTATTTGTTTAAGATTTAGTAAACACCGTCTCGATTAATTAACACATATATCAAGCTGTGTTTTATAGTGCTTTATTTCCTTTAATAAACTTAATTAATAGAACACACCTTTGGTGTTTTGATATACCGTTTATATATATATATATATATATATATATATATATATATATATATATATATATATATATATATATATATATATATATATATATATATATATATCATGCGTGTGTGTGTGTGTACAGTGTTCCATTTGGGATGAGAAAATGAAATTTCCTATATTATTTTTTTAACCAATTTTTTCTCAAAATTATAAAAAAAGAATTCTGTTTTATCGCTTGTATTTTTTATATATTAAAGCATACTTTTATGCGAGAAAGTCGTGTATGTGTGCGTATATATGTATGTGTGTGCGTGCATTTAACGTATAGTGTCAAAAACTCCAGAATTGTATTTTCACAGTTGTGTAATTCCAGCATGTGTATTTTTTTAACATGTTTTCACCATCGTGCAATAGAGATTTACAATCGAAACCTCGTTCATTATTTTCACAATTCATGGGAATGATAGTGATGATAGTGTGTGCAGATGGTGAAAGGTATACGCACACGCACACACACACAGGCATAGCCAAGGCATTTAGCCTCATG
This sequence comes from Halocaridina rubra, assembly GCA_037179515.1. Taxonomy (NCBI): domain Eukaryota; kingdom Metazoa; phylum Arthropoda; class Malacostraca; order Decapoda; family Atyidae; genus Halocaridina; species Halocaridina rubra. The sequence goes on along the minus strand of JAXCGZ010006965.1, from coordinate 17,148 downwards.
GAATTTTGAATGCATGTTGCTATTCAGGATACCTTGAGGCTAGGCTAGTCTCCTCCCCACGACCCTCCCCCACTTCTCCCCTCCTCTTCCTTCTTCTTCTTATTATTATTCTTATTTTTCTTCTTCTTATGCTTTCCGTTTTTTCATTTATCATCTCCTCCTCCTTCTTTTTCTTCTTCTTCTTCTTCTTCTTCTTCTTCTTCTTCTTCTTCTTCTTCTTCTTCTTCTTCTTCTTCTTCATAGCATCAATTATTGCATGTAACTTACAAAGCAATGCTATGCATAGCCTACTGAATGCCTGACGCGTATACCATCCGACTGGTGTAGAATAATAATAATAATAATAATAATAAGAAGAAGAAGAAGAAGAAGAAGATGATGAAGAAGAAGAACCATTATTATTATTATTATTATTATTATTATAGAAATTGTTGTTGTTGTCACTACTCATGCGCGTATCTTAAATCCTTACAATTCTCTCTCTCTCTCTCTCTCTCTCTCTCTCTCTCTCTCTCTCTCTCTCTCTCTCTCTCTCTCTCTCTCTCTCTCTCCTCTCTCTCTCTCTCTCTCTCTCTCTCTCTCTCTCTCTCTCTCTCTCTCTCTCTCTCTCTCTCTAGGTATTATTTTACTCTGTTATTAGATGTTTTATTTTGCTGCTTTTGTTGTCAGTTTATTTTTATTTTTATTATATTAATTGATTTTTATTTATTTATTTATTTATTTTGTGTTATTTTGTATATTATTCCACTCAGAGTTTGAGACGGTGAAAGATATGAATATTTATGTGTTAGCGGATCTGGTTTCTCTTCGAAGGGAGAGAGAGAGAGAGAGAGAGAGAGAGAGAGAGAGAGAGAGAGAGAGAGAGAGAGAGAGAGAGAGAGCGACAATTATCAGAATAAAATATGATTTATTGAAATTAAAACTCAATAATACTCATTTCATAGATATATACTTACGTGAGTAGGGCGGTTTGTATATAGGTAGGTTAGAGAAGACAGGCTGTGTTAGTATCTTCTAAGTACATGGAGGGGGATGAGGGCAGTCCGGCCGGGGTCCTGCCCGGCCCACCGGAGGCGTAGTTATGCACATATAAGGAGAAAAAAGATGGTATGGAGTCTAGCTTAGTGCGAGGCTGTTGTCCAGATACATCTCGCTCTCTTTCTCTCTCTGTAGCCTAAACTCTATCTATTGTCTCTCGCTCCATAGATATCTATCGCCTCGTTTATTGACGAAGGAATAGAATTATGGAATGGAAAAAGAAATGAGAGTATTTCCAAAGGCCGACATTGCTGGAATTAAACACACGTGTTGGACAGAGTTTAAATTTTGTACAGCGCGATAATCCTTTCATTTCGATGACAGCGTTCGTTTCGGTGGGGTTGATGAAAGAGGATGTTTTTATTTGTTTTCTTGTTTTATTGTTTGTTTTAATGTATTTGCGTGTTTTTGCTTGGCGTGTAATGAGAATTGAAAGATCTCTTTTTTTTTCTTTTTTAGTTTATACCATTTGTTTTTATTTTGAATTATTTTTTACATTCGTTGAATGAATGAACGGATATCTTGTGCCAAGGTTGGAGAAAGAGGGTGTTAATAATAATTATATTACTATTATTATTATTATTATCTGTATGTACTGTGGTCCTAGTTTTTTTTAAATATTATTTTATTATGATTATTATTTTTATTATTATTATTATTATAATAATAGTAATAATAATAATAATAATAATTATTATTATTATTATTATTATTATTATTATTATCACTTACAATTTAATCAATCATTTTTTATAATAATAATAAATGCCGTGAAACAAGCTAAATATCTCTCTCTCTCTCTCTCTCTCTCTCTCTCTCTCTCTCTCTCTCTCTCTCTCTCTCCTCTCTCCTCTCTCTCTCTCTCTCTCTCTTATCATCATGTATAGATCGATGTGCACCACTCGTGACAAGAGAAATATTTCGTCCCCCCGCTCCTTGGATAACAGATGACATAAAAAACATTATGAAAGAAAGAGACAAACTGCAAAATGAAGTAAAACTACAAAGAGATAATATCCCTTTAAGAGAAAAGTTTACAGAGCATAAGAAACAAGTAAAATCATTATTAAGTAACAGTAAGAAACAGTATTACAAAAATGAATTTCAAAACGCTAAAGGCAATATCTCTGATACATGGAAAATTGCTAAAACCATGCTTTCCAATAACTGTAATAAAAGTAGTAACATATCAATTATACCCGATGAGGTAGATGTAAGTGCTAAAGCAGAAGAGTTCAATAATTTTTTCGCTGAAGTGGGGAAAAAAACCTTTGAAAAAACAAAAAAAGAAATAATAAATGAAATCAATAATAGTAATGGTGGTAATAATAATGATGATGGTAGTAGTAATAATAATAGAAATGTTGATAATGGTGTAAATAATAATGATGGTGGTAGTAATGGTAATGATAATAGTGATGATGGTAGTAATAATAATAATAATGTTAATCTTCAAGAACATAGTGCATTCAATAGAAGTAATGATGTCTTTAACCCTACTACAGTAGATTGTAATACAGTAATCTTAGTAATAAAAAATCTGAAAGACTCTAATGCATATGGATCAGATGGAATTTGTTTTCGTTTTATTAGAGATTCATTATTTGTAATAGCTTATTATCTGACGGTAATAATCAATACTTCCATAGTTACCAATATTTACCTAGATTTATGGAAAAATCCCCATGTAATTCCTGGTTTTAAAAATGGAAATCCTGACGACGTCTCTAACTATAGACCAATCTCTTTACTACCAATTTTATCAAAGATACTTGAAAAGATTGTTGCAAATCAGGTAAGTGAGTTTCTTGAAAAAAATAAACTCATTGCAAAAAGTCAACACGGTTTCAGGCCAAAATTATCAACTGAAACTGCCTTATTGAAAATATCAGATGAAATATACAAAAATATAGATAATAAGAAAATATCATTGCTACTACTACTCGATCTTTCTAAAGCTTTTGATAGTGTACACCATACCATCTTATTAGAAAAATGCAAAAAAATGAACATTGACCCAAGCTGGTTCGAGAACTATTTAAAAAACCGCTACCAGTCAGTCAGAATAAAAGATGTAGTTTCAAGTCGCAAGAAGGTATTGTTTGGGGTCCCTCAGGGATCGATCCTAGGACCTATACTTTTTCTAATATATGTAAACGATCTAGTAAAATATTTACCTAACTGTTATGTCATTCAATATGCTGACGATACTCAAATCTTAATTGAAGGAGAAATTAATGATTTAGAAAATATTATTCGTAGAGCAGAAGAAATTTTGTATATGGCTAAACGTTACTTTCTAAAATATGGTCTGTTACTTAATGAAACTAAAACCCAATCTATTCTTATCGGATCCAGACAATTATTATCAGAAGTTGATGACAATCTTCATATAAATTTTAACGGTAATATCATTAAGCCAATGAACTCGGTAAAGAACCTAGGTGTCTATTTTGACCGTTACGTGAATTTTGAAATGCATATAGATGAAATTTATAAAAAAGTAATGGGTACTCTAATATATCTAAATAGGGTAAAAGACTCATTTGAAACATCAACTCGTATAATAATTGTCCAGTCCTTAGCTATGAGTTTAATTAATTACTGTCTCAAAGTTTGGGGATGTACAAATAAGACTCAATTACAAAGAATACAAAAGTTACAAAACTTTGCAGCACGAGTGGCTGTTGGCAATGTAAGAAAATACGAGCACATCTCTCCTGTTTTAAAAGATCTAGAATGGATAAAGATTAGAGATAAATATGTTTTTGATATATGTACCTTTGTTTTTAATATACTAAGAAACAATATTCCTGATGGCTTGTATAATTTTTCTACAGTAAGCTCAGTTACCGGGTTAACTACCCGTCAAGGGGAAGATTTATTAGTACGAAGGTCTAAAACTGATATTGGCTCAAGAGATATAAACATTCGTGGACCTCATTTATATAATCAGCTTCCCAGAGAACAAAAAAATGCTGGTTCAGTGTATACTTTTAAATATAATCTTAAGAAGTTACTCTTAAAGGAAGATTTTACTTGTAAATTTTAATAGTACACCCATATTTGAATACCCAATGTACGTTGGAAATAAAGTCTTATTATTATTATTATTATTATTATTATTATTATTATTATTATTATTATTATTATTATTATTCAAAGACTTGAAGAACTTAAACATTTTAAAAACAGGTTCCACATATGTAGATGACCAAGATATATAATACTACCATTAGCTTCTGTAGGCCTCTGTAATGGAGAGAGAGAGAGAGAGTACTACTATCATTAGCTCTCGTAGGCCTCTGTAATGGAGATAGAGAGATGGGGATGGCTCCATCCATGTGGGTTAGTGGTAGTGGGGAAGAGACCTGAAAGTGAATGGGATTATTAACGGGGGGGGGGGGGGATCCCAAGAATTGAGATGGAAAGGGTAGTTCAAGCATGGAAGAGAGAGAGAGACTTTTAAAACATTCTTTGGAAGAAAAAAATATCCATTTGATCAAACATTTGGTTCATTTAGTGATTCTAGTTGTTCTTGGGGATTAATGGAAGATCGTATTCACATAATTTAGATTTACTTGCCGTATCCAAGTGTCACTTTGTCCCCACTCGAATGGGGGTGGATTCAGACAGGTTGGAGCTGGGGAATTCATGCTGAATACCCTCCCTATTGCTCTGTGAGGGGCTCGAACACGGTTATGTCACTACCCGAGCCGAGACTTCTAACCACTGCGATGACGCAGTTCCCTCACATTATAAAAATTGAGAAAAAATATGAGAATAAAGGTGATGAACTCCAATGGTGGAAACTGAAATAGAGTCCCCCCCATTTACAGGGACTCGAAGCTTGTGCAATAGGTAGATGTAGCTTCTGGCACTGAAGGAAGGAATGGGGTCCATTTTGATTCCATATATGGTGACTTAAGACCCTGACTTCGATAAAGTCAGTCATTTTCCTCACTCAGCTCTCGCATTTTAGCATTCAGATTAGGGTTGATACCTCGTGCTTTCAAAAGGGGATTTTAGGAAAGGAATATATTTATGAACCCTAGTGGGGACTGCCATAGCGTAGTGGTAGAATGCTCAACTCGGGCGGTTTTTCTCCCCGGTTTTACGTCACAGACTACATTTTCTAATAAGGGCTAGGATGGTGCTTCCGTTTGAAGGACCTTGGTTTTGGCAGTGTGACCATTTCCTAGAGTGAATGCCCTTTCTCACCTTGAACCATGGCGGGTTTCGTAACTGACAGCCTGTCGAATTAAAGTCGTGCACGTTACCACTTGGCCATAGCGGCCACACTTTCATCCCTACTAATAGTGACTTCATAAAAAAAAAAAAAAAGATTGTAGGAATTTAGTGCTGATGCTCTGAAGATGATGTTGGGTCACCCTCGAGATGGCCATGGTTTTGAGGAGGAGGAACTCTCTATGATGCATTATTGATGAAAGTTGTTAGTTTGGGGTTCAGAGGGTTTCTTTTAGATGCCATTGATATTCGAGGCGGGGTTGATAATGGCGACGAAATCGAGACGCGGTGGTAGTGGAATATTAAAAAGAGGAGGAGGAGGAAGAGAAGTCAACTGAACTAAGACAAAGAGAGAAAATATTTGATAAAAAAGGGTGTTATGAAAACAAGATGTTCCCCCAGTGATGCGGTTGTGGATAAGGTTTGGTCTCATTTCACATTCAGACTGAGGTTGAATTGTCGATTTTTGTAGCAGCAGCTCTGCAGTGGAGATATAATTTTTTTTTCATACTCTTCAACTTTCTTCCTTTCTTTCTTTTTCTTTTTCTTTCTCTCATCTCCCCCACCCTTCCTTCTCCTCCTCCTCCTCCTCCTCCGCCTCCTCCTTTTTCTTCTTTTTCCTCCATATTGTGCATATTACACAGGGACATTCACAAGACAGGCAGGCATGTTTTGGCAGGTCACTGACAGTGAGACTGAGAATTTTTTTTTTTTTTTTTTTTTTTTTTTTTTTACACAGGGACATTCACAACACTGGCATGTTTTGGCAGGTCACTGACAGTGAGACTAGTTTGTGTGTGTGTGTGTGTGCTTATTACACAGGGACATTCACAACAGGCATGTTTTGGCAGGTCACGCATTTTTTTTTTTTTTTTTTTTTTACACAGACATTCACAACACAGGCATGTTTTTGGCAGGTCACTGACAGTGAGAGAGAGATTTTTTTTCTTTTTTACACGGACATTTACAACACAGGCATGTTTTGGCAGATTGACTGAGGGTGTTTTTTTTTTTTTTTTTGTTTTTTTTTTTTACACAGGGGCATTCACAACACAGGCATGTTTTAGCAGGTCACTGACAGTGAGACTGAGAGTTTTTGCATATTATATTAATATGTAACACAATAACCACCATTAGTTCATCAGTCCACAATACCAATGATATTTTACTTTAGTGCTGAATGACATCAGCGTAAATCCTTTGTTTATAGAAAACAGTGAAGATTCAATTCTCTCTCTCTCTCTCTCTCTCTCTCTCTCTTCTCTCTCTCTCTCTCTCTCTCTCTCTCTCTCTCTCCTCTCTCTCCTCTCTCTCTCTCTCTCTCTCTCTTCTCTCTCTCTCTCTCTCAATATAATCACAATTTGATTAATTTGACAAAATAGAAATTCATTTGAAAGAGATGCTAGGTCTAATTTTTGTATGATATATACGTATATGTATATATAATGTATTTATGTTGTATGACAAGTACGTCTATCATTATATCAGGAGTACATGTTACTTACTGACGCGGAGCATCATATGTATATGCAATTGATAATCGCATTATGCTTATGTTTCCCTTTTTCCCCTCTTCTTTTGGTTAATTCTTTCCCCTCACTGCTTCCAAATGAACATAAGTGTTTTTTTCATGTACGACAGGTTAATGTTCGTGCTTTGTTAACCTACCTTTGCATGAACACATATTTATGGTGATTTATTCACATAACGTACAACTTGCAAGGGAACGCACAGCTAATTTACGAACTCGTGTTGATGTTTTCGTGATGTATGAACTTTTACATAAGGAGGGATTTACTGTGTATGTAGAGAAATGTATTAAATGTATCCATTGTATATTCTACAGGTGAATATATAGTAATTTCAGAATTTATACCTAAATATATTTGACATTCAGTGTCACAGCAAATGATGTTACAAACCTTAGATGATACATAAACTTCAAGCCTAGATCGTGAATGTTACAAGATAGACGATGTTTTTTTATTCTCTGTGTACCAAAATGGTGTGTAATAAAAGGAATATGTTAAGGGAAGTGTGGTTTCGTGCCATAAAACCATGTATATGGCAGAGTGTTGCATAAGGATGCCATGAACCTTTCGTTGAAATTGAGTACGTTGAGAATGAATGGTAGATTATACATATCAACCTCTAATAAGTGACTTTTTGAATAATTACTCTGTCTAGTAGATGAAAGTGTCTGAATGGCTATCCAAACTCAGGAAGGGGAGTGGAACCGGTGTCGGGGGAGGAGACGGTGGCAGTGGAAAAGGAAGAAGAAAAAATGAGGAACTCCTTGCAACGACTGCGGCGTCCATCAGTACGCCCATTCTTCTTCATTCCACAAGTCATTTGTTAAACCCTCCTGTAGGAATTGGAAGGAGCAGCGCGGGATATCCTCGAACTGCAGCCTCTGCCAGTACACCCGTCCTTCCACATGCGTGTTCTAACAGGGGTACCGGGAGGGGTTATTCTGAGCAAAGATCCCCCTCATCAGATGCTGTGTCTGTTCGTGTCGGAGGGCTTAGGGATGGACTCGGAGAAAGCCAGTTTTCCAGCGGCTGTTCGCTCTTTTATCGTGATTCCCTCATGCGTCACAGCATCAGCAGTAGTAACAGGAGTAGTAATCGCAGTACATTAAGCCAGAGTAGCTGTAATTCAGTATCTTTCGTTCCTGACCGCCCTACTCGTCCTTGCTCCGCCAAAAAGCCAGACGGATTATCTCGTATTCCAACGCTTGCACAAAATTCGTCAGATAATGTATCAACAAAGCATTCTGCTTTGAAGAGTTTCAGCCAAAGCACCAGGAGCTTTTTAAGTTCAGAAAATCATGTGAAGAAAGAGAACTGTGGTGGACTGAGGAGAAGTGCCACAGTTTCTAAAGGCAGTGGACTAAGTCGGTCGGTTGGAAGCGTTGGTGACGACAGACGGAAAACCAAAGAAAATTCTTCATTCAGAAAGAAAGAAGGATCCAGTGATCTTCGGAAGGCTTTTACCGAAAACCAAGTGGAGTCTCTAAAAGAAGAACCAAATGGCATGAAAAGAACGGCAGTTATCCGTTCTTCACTCCGGAGACCCTCTGATTCACAGAATGTGTCCGCGGTGGAAGTGGGTGGCGAGAAACTCAAGAAAAAAGATTCCCTGTCATCGTCTTTCAGATTTTTCAGGAAACCAGAGCCTGTTTCAGTTAAAAAACTCGATGAAAGTAAGAAAAACTTTACAAATCGAGCTGGCAGTATCAGCACCACAAGAGGTGCTTCACAGCATACCACCAATCTAGTGTCTTCATGGAGACAGAAAACACCACAACAACCATTGAAAACATCAGATATAAAGGTGTTGGGTAACAGTAGGCCTTTGACTGTCAATGAAGGAATGTTAGGAAAAGTCAATAAAACATCATCTGAACTTGGATCCGATATTCAGAGGCATCGTTCTTTCCGTGTCCTCCGTCCCATAAACATCCCTCCATTGCAACAGCAGCAGAAAACTCACAGTAACAGCAGCAACATCGCTGCAACATCAGCTGATAAAAAAACCCTTTTTAGTAGAAGCAATGCGAGTCCTTCCATTCCTTCGAATGTTGAAAAATGCACAAAGAAGCCTAAAACAGCTGTTAAAATTACATGTAAAAATAACAAAGTAGAAAAAGAGTCATGTCATGCTTTTCAGAGGAATAACAGTATGAATAAAGGCAGTATGAACATAAATAAAACCACTTCAAAGATTCCAGTGACAGCAAAAGACAAAGGAAGTAGAGAAGATCCAGAGACCAACAAATCACACAACATTGAGAGAAGGCCATCTGTCCGATCAGTATTAGAAACTTATGGCAAGCTTCAAAACACAAGACGGAGTGGCGAACAGATTCCGCAGAGACCTACTGCACTCTATATTCCAGACGATAAAACAAACAATGCATTGAATGACAGAAAGAAAAAAGATATAAAAAAATATTTACTGGAGTATGATGAGCCAGGAGCTCCAATATCTGTGATATTTGAAAACATCGTTGACTCAGGAGACAAGCCACCTACTCTACCCAAGAAGAGGACATTGTCACCAAATGGTGAGGGAGTTAGTAAGAAGTCTCATAAACCTTCTTGTGCAAAAGACACTCAGTCATTTGGTCCAAATGGGCCTCCATCTCTCTATCAGAAGACCTCTCGATCTTACTCTATGAAAGAAAATTTAGCTAATGGTTTTAATGACACAATGCCTTATGGCAAAGTACAGAAAAATTTGCCTTCAAAAAAGTCTACCATAAATTCTTCTTTCGAGTTCAAAGAGCCTTCGAGAAGATTTGATAATTACTTTCCTTCGCAACAGGCAAAAGAGGATTTCATAAGAGGAAAACCCGACCTTCTCGACATCGATTTCGGTGACTTGGACTTTGTGTATGGATCGCCCTCCAAAGACATCCCGTCTCCCATCCTTGGAGACCCCGAAGATGATCCTTTAGAGATAGTCATGAGAGCTTTGGAGGAGAAATCCAGACCCGTTCCTCTGTTTATAAAAGAGGACGACTCTAGCGAAGATGATTTTGTCGATTTGGATGAGATTATCATAGACTTAGATCTCAGAAGGACATCAAATACCTATGAAAAGAGGTATAAGCAACAGTTACATCCTTCAGTGCACATTTTCTGTTACTATTTTATCTTCCAGTATTTCCTGCTCTGTAGTTTTTGCAGCATTTTTGCTGTATATATTGCTAAATGTGTCTCATATATATATATGCGTCAATATAGTTAAAATATACTATAAATGCTGCATTCATTAGCCTTACTCTCAGCATTTTTATAATATGTATTATTACAATATTAAGATATGTCATTAACTGTGAAGTCTCTTAGCATTATAATGGATGAATATCCTTCTTTTTTTCATTGATATAGTGTCACAGTTACTCTACTACACTAGGAAGAATAAAGCTCAAAATATTGACATATGAAGGAACAGTGTTTGTAATTATGATATGCATATACTCTGCATGTATTACTAAGGCATGCAACAGTACTGTTTATGTGATTTACTGGTTCTGTAAATAGTATTTTAATAGTTTAATAATTGCTTTTGATATATTTTTCGTAAATGATTCTTTATTATGATGAAATGTAAGATGGGCCTCTTGATTTGTCTGCAGCTTTATTATTCTCTGTACGAAGTGTTATAACTGGGGCCACAGTGATGCAATAGTAGAATGCTCGGCTCGGGAGGCAACACACCTGAGTTCGAGCCCACGACGAGGCAGTCGGAAGGGCTTCTAGCCTTACTTCCATTGCCTCAGTCCATCTGTGTCCACCCCCAAATGGGGATTAATAGTGACACATTAATATAGAAAAAACTATTAAGTATAATAACATCACTCATCTTTTTGTTCCATTTGCAGGGGCGACGATGACAGTTTGGGGTGTGGGCTGAGTTTTCTGCCATCCACGGGAGCCTCTTCTGCTTCGGGTGTGTTGCAATCAGCCTCGCCGCCTCCGCCATCCTCCAACATGAGCAGTGGTTGTGGCCTGCCTTCAAGTACAGTATCTAACAGTACACACCATCCACCTGCCTTGCCCCCTCATCGACCTCATTCTTACCTACCGCACATGGGCATTTCAGAGGTATATGAAATTGTTTCCTGTTTATTTATTTTTTTTTTAAATGAAAGGATCTTGTAAAGAAGAATAACCCGAAGGGGCTTCAGAATACAGTAATTCATTTTTACAAGGCAGGTCACCTAACTTTACCTAGCAATTTACGGGGTTATTAAGCTGTACATGGGGTTCTGGGGTTACTCATCTCTACAAGATCCAAATAATAAATGTTAGTGGGGCTGGTTTTCTCTTCACTCTAAAAAAAAATACCTCAACACCTATAAAAATTAAAAAGACTCTGACTCATACATTTAGATGTTGGTGACTTTATAGATGAACATTATATATGAATATGTATTGCTCTGAAATGATATTTCATTTGTATTTAGAAACATGAATTAAGGTTCCATTTTATGTCAGAATTAGTGCCCATTCAATTGGGTTTGGACACAGGCATCTTCCTAATCCCCTAGGTGGCTCAAACTTGCATTATTCTCCTCCAGACTCACCTGTTCTACCTCTGAGTACCTTGTCCCCCAGCGTAGAAATATAAGTACTTGCTATTCTTTAAACACTTTAGAGAATGTTTTGGAAGCAAATTTTCTTTTTATTTCTTACAGTGGAAATATGGAGTACATCTGTGTCATATGCACATGATACCTCGAGTATTTGTTTTTGGGACCGTGGTAGTGTACAATTAAATACTACTCGGGAGGTGATTGACCCTTGATCGAGTCCTCTATGGGGTGTTAGGAAGGGTATTCAGTCTTGATTCCCCAGTTCCAGTCTGTCTGCGTCCTCTGCATAATGGAGACTAATATTGATGCATAAAATAAGGTTATACATTGCTTATTTATTTTATAATCTTTTTTCAGGAAAATGGGGGAAGCAGTAGCAGCAGTGGGGGAGGAGGAGGAGCCAGTCAGCGGCTGGGATCGCCCGAAAGACCAGAAAAAAGTATTAAAGTCCATAATTACTCTACGTACAATGTTGTCAAATTTGGTGACGGAACAGACGTTAAGGTAAGTGACACAGAGGTCAAGAGCCCTGATATATATGCTGTATCTGTATGCATTGTATGTTTTTATATCTGTTGAAGGCATTGATGAGTAATTTGATTATTTCAGATTGGTCTTATAGATATATTATGTTTCTTCTTTGTGTAAATGCACATTCTTGTAGGTTCAAGTTTTGCTACTCTTCTCTTAGTTTATTGTATTGTACAACTAGAGTTATTGATAATTGTGTCATAATGTGTCAGTAATATATTTTTCCAGTGTGTATTTTAGAATGTATCATCTGCGCTGATGAGTATGAGTAATTTATAATTATGAATAAAGAACATTGCTATTGGAGACTTCCCTTCATATAAAGATGTCCCACCTCTCAAGTGTTGATCGTAAAATTTTTGCTGGCTTCATGGACCATTATATTCTTTATGCTGTCATTTGTAGTAATTCTGTGATATACTATTAAACTTCCAGTTGCATAAGATAATTTTCTTTTTATCCCTTTGTATTGTGCTGGCACAGTTTGTTATGAACGAGTATATTTCTCCCTAACAATGAGGATCAGTGGTTAAAATTCCCTTTATAGGTTTTTATCGGATTAAAAGTTTGTATGTGATGCTGAATTAATTGTTTTTGGTGATTAATTAATTAACCTTCCCATCTCTTCCCTTTCGAAGGATCCAAACATAAAGGTAACTGGCATCCCCTGTTCTTGTGTCTTGTGGTGTAACGTGATCATATCCGCTCATTTGTGTTTTTATGTTAAATGTGTGGGTAAGGAATATTTTTTTTTTAGCATCAGAATGCTAAGTGAATTTTTATGGTGGAATTTTTGTGTGCATCGTGCTTGGTTTTCCATCCTTTTCCAATCATTGTGGCTGTGATTATGATGATGTGCATTAGTGGTCATTGAGAGCCAGAAGGATACTAAATAACAGTTCTTATTGTCACATGATGTATTCTTTCTACTATATTGATCTTAAATAAACTCAGAGTGCAGTATTCATATTTATCTCAACAATGCTGGTTGGTATTAGTTTATGCCTGAACTGTTTCTCTTGAGTCAGTGGTAGCTAAAAAAACACATCTAATTCCCCTAATTCACTAGCCAGTGGTAAATGATAGAAAACCACACCCTCTCCGTTAGTTCATGTAGCTTTTCACACATGAGTAAAGAGTAACTTTTTGGTATAAAATGGGTTATTTAAGCAACTGACACAGTGTGGCAGGCAGTGGCATTTCACTTGTCCATGTCCACCCCCAGTTGAAAGGGGATAAATAGTAACACACAAAACTGCAAACAGCAACAACTCATTATGGAATGCAGTTCCCTCTTGCCAGTAATAGTTCAAGTAGCTTATTCACCAATAAATAAAGTGACTATATGTCATAAAATGGATTTTTTGAGGTAGTGATGCCATGTCATAGACTGTGCCTGCTTGCATACAGATATTGGTTTGTGCTTAGTCTGTGTGTCATGGATGTGCTCAGTTAAGTTTAATACAGTAATTAGTATAGTAGCAACATGTGAGCAATAAGAACATGGAGTTTGGTACTATACTTCTCATCTCATATCTTTAGATAATTTCATTACTTTGTAGTTTTTTCTCAGTTTTGCATAGGCAGCATTTTGAATGATTGTTTCCCAAAAAAAAGCATGACTGACTGAACTTAGTTTGCCTTTTTGAGGAATGAACATATTTTTATTTAGGAATTTCAATGTACTTACTTTTCAGTATTATTATTTGTTTTTCAGAAGTACCATTGTCCCTCATCTTACACAGGTTTAACTAGCACGGTTTTGATTATTCACAGTTGGAAGATAAATGAGGAATCATAATTTTCACTCCAAAAAACTTTGGAGCAATTACTGTAATGTTTTTACACGATTCAAGTTGTATTAGGCATAGTTTAAGTACAATACATTAATGTAGGTATAATTCAATGTATGCAGGATTTTTGGGAATAGATTATATCCTAAGTTTAGATATATTTATCAAAGACTTAACCATAAGTGATTTTTTGCTTACACAGAAAGTCAAGGAACCAGCGTAAGATTAGGGACAACTTTAATATCAGTTCCATCATTTCTTTTATAGATATGATACATTTTTTATCTTATGACATTTGTAATATTTATGCATTTTATATGTTTGCATTGTTAATTTCCAAATGTGTGCACACCCTCTCTTCTTTAATTGTAGGATAATTTCTTATATGCATATTATTTTCCTAGATAAATTGTTTTAGGATTTTCGATGTCTTCTTCCCCTGTTAAGGTTCTCTGATTTATAAGTAGTAGAATACCTTCATTTTTTTATATGTTAAGTTTCATCCAAGTACAGTGTTCATCCATTTTAATTCTGTGAAGCGTATCAATGTCTAAGAATGCTACATCAATCTTCTCATTGTATCAAATATGATATACTGACCAATATAAACTTTGACATTATTAATATATAAGTAATGATTATAATATAGACACAGTAATGCATTTATATCAGTGGAACTACAGTGGAACCTCAGTTTTCGAACTTAGTATGTTCCTGAATGTTTCGAAAACCAAAAAGTTCAAAAACAATAGCATGTTACCCCATAGGGTTCATCGTAAAATGGATTAATCTCTTCTTGTACTCCATATAATTGCTTATTTAAAGCTTTTAACTACTTCACGCATGAATTCATATACAAAAAGAATGAAAAACAGTATATTTTCCTCTAAAAGAATAAAAATAATACAAATGGATAAAATATAGAACAAAATTTGAATTCAAAATACCTATATGATAGGGAATATTTGATGGCGTAAGTGGAAGTTGGTATGAAGGAGAAAGGAGATGAATGTATTGTTTGGCAAGATTACTGACAAAATTTATTTTCATGTTTGGCTATGATTTCGTTTTTCAATTCTATTTTGGCTCTAACTACTTTTCTCTTCATATTGGTAACATCACTTATCTTCTTTGGCCCCATGGTGGGTTATTTAAGTATATTTTATACTGAAACACCCTAAAGCGCTATGGAAAAAGAAAATCTCTGCAAATTCACGTAGAGATCTGTACTGTACTGAGCAGTGGCTAAAGCACAACTGAGACCCTTTACCATTCAAATTCTTAGAGTTTGAAAACCAATGCATTTTTTTTTTTTTGTCCAAAAAGTTTAAAAACAAAATTTTGAGATCTAATGCTTTCGAAAAGTGAGGTTCCACTTTATTGCATTATAGATAAAAGATGACTTTTATCCTGATACTTGTTTTATTTCTTAATATATTTTAACTGTATTGTAATGAAGACTGCCATTGTGGTATTGATGATAACAGTTTTAATTATATTCACATCAAAATTGCCATAGCTAAAGAGAATATTTTCATTATAATCTGATTGCCATTGTTGGTAGGTATGGAGGACAGTTTAATTATATTCATATAAAATCTGTCAGTGTTGGTAGTTAATGAGCACAGTGCAACAGATGAATAAGTATGTAACGAGCAGCTTGGTTGCTTAATACTCTTATCTTTCAGGGTAATTCAAAGTTGCATGTTGCTGATATTGCATATCTGTGCAAATGAACATTGCCCAAAAGGAAGTTAATCAGCTCATGTATTTATTTAAAGAGTCCTTTCTTATCTTGTATTATTTGATGCATATTAAGGTTTTAACATTCAGTTATAAGTGATTATTGATGAAAATCTGCATTTATCTATCTTCATGAAACTTACATCTTTGATATATTGTAATATATCAAATTCTTATTGTTGTTCACTGCGTATAGTACATATTTCCTTTTTTTTTTTTTTTTGTACTTGATACAATATAGGATTTTCCTTTAGATTATAAATGATTGTTTAGAAAAATCTCTATTTATTTATCTTTAAATTACATATTGCTTGGACACATATACTGTACTATCAATATTGCTTTTTCTTACAGTAATATTATCTTTTAAATTTTATAACTATGTGTACATTTCATATATATATATATATATATATATATATATATATATATATATATATATATATATATATATATATATATATATATAATAAACACTTTATTATATGTGAAAACATTAAATGTATCGAACCTAAGACACAATCAGTGATCTGAGGAGGTACCAACTGTCCCCCTGAAGTTATAAGAGAAGAAAGAAATGTTTCAGCTTATTGCTGGAGCTAAGGAATGAACACACTTTTTCGCTAAATTTTATATATGTGATCGTTCCTTTTGGGATAAGTGATTGTGCATGGCAACGAATGAGCATTTTTTAAATAAGATCTTCAGTTTGACATAAACGGCCTGCCATTTGCAGTTTGATGTAATTGTGGCCTTCCATCTGCAGTTTGATATAATTGTGGCCTGCCATCTGCTTTTATGTTTTATGCTGATGTTACTTGGAAACATTTCTGGCCTGGTACAGGGCAAAACGCTGTTTTTTTTTTTTTTTTTTTTTTCTAATATCATTATCCCCTCCCTCCTTTTCACAACCATAAGAAATTTTGGCTATTTGTTTCACTGACTGCTAGCAAACACTTGCTATCCTTGAAGCTTTTAATTGTATAGTTTTCTAATGACTTTAGTTGTGTTAAATTTATATCTCTGCAGACTGCAGTAGTGCAGTGGTCAGAGCTCTCGACTCAAGGATTGACAATCCCATGTTCGAACCCACTGCGGGGCATCAGAAAGGGTATCCAACCATGATTTCCCAGCTCCATTATGTGTCCACCTCCATTCATCTGTTGATCTGATGACAGAAAACGGTAAACAATAATATTTTTCCCTCTGTATGTGCCAGAGAAGTCCCTATGTGATGTCAGCATAGAAAATAATGAGGAGTTTGCGACTTTAAACATCAGGAATATTTTGCTCGTGCATTAAGGTGATAGACTAATAAACTGTTATTAATGCTATTGAAATGAGAGCGATGCTTTTAAGTTGCTTGTGATGCAAAATCCTATCTCATATTTTTTATTACTTATTATACACTATTGTCTGTTAATGTGTTAAATCGTCATTAAATCTTATTTTTTTATAAAGTTTTTTCCATTATAAGTCTTGGCTTAATAATTTGAGTATTTCATGTGAATAGTTCAGGGAGGCATTGCAGTTGTTAGATGTCTATATGATATATATATATATAGATATGGCAAACTGAAATAGTATTAACTAAATCTACAAAGTGGCAAGACATAATATTACAGTATGATTATTGAGACAGTTACAAAATAATTCTCTCTCTCTCTCTCTCTCTCTCTCTCTCTCTCT
>JAXCGZ010006964.1:0-12500 GCA_037179515.1 Halocaridina rubra | reverse complement strand
CCTTTGATAGTGATCATCTTTGAACCTGCTTCTGTGTTTGTTCTGTGAATAAAGAGCTCACTACTCTGTCTTGTGTTGGTTCCCCTTATATCCCTGACTGTTTTTAAATCAAATAGCCAGCTAGGATAATGATGGTCCAAAATTTTTAATACAAAAACATAAATAGCATAAGCGACCTTATTTTCTGCGCGCAGCCACCCAAGATTATTGAGAGCTGGTGTGATGTGGTCATATTTTATTATTCCTCCCAGGGCAACTCGAGCTGCAAAGTTAATAAGCTTCTGTATTCTGTTTATCTGAGTCTTAGTGGTAGCTCCCCAAACAGTTGTGCAGTAATTAATGTGACTTAGGGCTAGAGATTCAACAACAGTTATTCGAGTGGTAGTCTCAAAATTGTCTTTTATACGTGATAAGTACATTAATGTTCCTGTAACCTTTTTGCATACTTTATCTATGTGGGAATCAAACAACATGTGGTTATCAAAGTGAATTCCTAGGTTTTTTACTGTTTTGCTAGGTGTGATAATATTGTCGCAAAAATTAATTGTTGTGTCTTCTGGAATTTGTGCTATGTGGAACCTTGAACCAATAAATATGCACTGTGTTTTACTTTCGTTAATTAACAGCCCAATTTCTTGGAAATAGGTTTTAATTTTTGACAGAGTGTTTTCTGCTCTTAAAGTTAGCTCTGGGAGATTATTAATATCACCACTAAGGAGTAGTTGAGTGTCATCTGCATATTGTACGACTAGACAGTCAGAAATGAAAGAAGATAGATCATTTACGTAAATGGAGAAGAGGATAGGACCAAGTACTGATCCCTGTGGAACACCAAATGATGCATTTTTTGGCACAGAGATAATGTTGTTAAGACGTATGGACTGTTTACGATTAGATAGATACTCGCTAAACCAGCTTGGATCAGTATCTAAGTTAATACATTTGCTTAAAAGAATTTCATGGTTTACACTGTCGAAGGCTTTTGATAAGTCTAATAAAATTAGCAAAGGTATTTTCTTCATATCTATATTATTATATATACTATTCGTAACTTTAAGCAGTGCAGTTTCTGTCGAGAGTTTTGGTCTGAAACCATGTTGGTTAATCGTTAGTAGTCTATTTGATTCTAAATATGACATAAGTTGGCATGCAACAATTTTTTCTAATATTTTAGAGAAAATGGGTAGCAGGGAAATGGGACGATAGTTTGTCACATCTTCTCTGTCCCCCTTTTTATGCAGAGGTATTACATGTGATATTTTCCAAGAGTCAGGAAGCTTTTTAGTAACAATGGAAGTGTTCATAATAGTTAGAATATAGGATGCAATCATGGGTAGAGCATCTTTGATGAACTGAAATGGTATACCATCTGAACCATAAGAGCCAGAGTTTCTTAGGCTCTTTATGGTAAGAATTAGGGTAGCAAAATCTATAGGATTTATCTTGAAGTACTCTCTTGTGTTTTCATTGGAAGAATTGTCATTTAAGCAATTACTCATATTCACTGAGTTGATGTTTTCTTGAGTTTTTTCATATGTATTTTTGCCAACGTTAGCAAAATAATTATTAAAGTTATCTGCTTTGTCTTTCAACTCCTTAATATTTTCATAACTTTCTGAAGTACTCTTTTCATTTGGTATCATGCTTCTTATCACTTTCCATGTTGCTGCTGTATCATGTCTAGAGTCATTAAATTGTTTTTTGTATAAGTCTTTTTTACTTACACTGATGAGAGATCTGACACGTTTCTTTTCTGTTTTATAACGTTCTCGGAGTCATATCATATCTATTCATTTTTAGCTCTTTTTGTATTTGATTTCTGATTTGCATTGCCTCTTTGATGTCATTAGTTAGCCAGGGGGCTGAGGGGCGGGTTATTTTTCTTGTTACAATGGGTGCACAACTATCTAAGCATTCAAGGAAGACTTTTGTTAAAATCTCAACCTGCAAATCGATGTTATCTGTGTATTTAATTCTATTAAGTGCATTTGTGTTGTTGATTAATGTTTCACAAAAGATATCAGGGGAGTAATTTTTTAGACACCGGAATGTCTTGAGGAGAGGCTTCCTTTTCGGCTTGTTTATGTTTAGCACAGCAATGTTCAGCTCGTGGTCTGCAATTGGGCAGGGAACTACGTCCCAATAGGGTATACTTTCCACTTTATTTGTTATTATCAGATCTATAAGAGTCCTAGAATTAGGGGTTATGCGGGTCGGTTTTGTCACTATTTGTGTTAACTTCACAGTGTTGATCACCCTTTTCATTTTGTTATCTGCTGAGAGCAAGTCATCATTAAAATCACCAAGTATGTATATGGGTTTATGACGCACACAGATATTTCTGAATGTTTCTAGCAGATGATTGAATGAACTGGTAGGTGCTTTAGGGTGACGGTAAACACACCCTACAATGAAAGATGGAAGTTTCTGATACTGCACAGTGATCCATAAATCTTCGAGCTCCTCAGTTTTTTCTAAACCTGTGGTTATTTCTGATGCACTAAGATAATTTCTAACATAAATACAAACCCCACCCCCTCGGCCATGGTCATTGCAAAATATTTTAAACTCTGGGATATTCACATATTTATTTTCAGTTGTAGGAGGAAGCCAAGTTTCACTTACACAGAGGATGTCTATGTTGTAGTCTTTTGTTAGCATTATTATTTCCTCAAAATGAGCGAGCAGGGACTGAGCGTTCACATGTACTAATGTTGCATTCTTACCATGTTTCATTGGGGTGGTATCCATAGTCATAGTTGTAGTTTAGACTGTGTGATTCTGCTGGGAATTCATCATTGTAGTGTGTTCTGGGGTTAGCCCATGGATCCTGGTGTCTGTACCTGCCGTTGGATGTGTAACGCTGGTTTGAGTATGTGCCCTGGTATGATCGGGCCTTCCCAAAGTTTGTATGCCTAGGTGAGTGTCTAGGGTTGTAAGAGCCGTCACTCCAGGAGAAGTCTCTTGTGCGTGGACGGCGATAAGAGAGATTTGTATTGTGTCTCTTTCTGTAGTCTCGCATATAGGGGATTGTTTCATTAGCTCTTTGCTGTTTATTTTGCTATGACTGTAGTTTGGGATATTTTGTAGAATACCCAGGTTGTGTCCATTGTTTGCCCCCACGAAATGGCTGGACAATTGTGCCTGTAGGCCATTGCTTCAGTTTGTAAGGCACATATTCAAATCCTTTCGATATCGTTATTGCGAAGGAAACCCAGTTTGGTTTGCGAGAAAGCTCCTTAATCAAGACTTCTTCAAAAGGAATGCCTTGATTTGTCAATGTATTACGTATCTCTCTCTCAAAGGGGTTGCCAGGAATGCGAATATATATTTAAGCTGTAACCCTTACACTTGCATTATTGGGCAACTGTGGCTGTAGGGGAGAGGACTTCGATGGAATGTTTAGAATAGAGACTACTGCTATTTTGTCTTTTCTGTTTTCTTCATTATTTTGCAGCCTATTGCTGGGTTGGTTATTTGTGCTGGAAGGTGTAATTTGGTTGTCCTGGTTAGTGATAGTTGCTGTGTTGTTAGGAGTAGTGGAGATTGACTCTATATCTTCTTCGCTGTTTTGCAACTCTTTACCAGGTTGGTTGTTAGTGCTGGGAAGAATCTTGTTCTGGTTAGTGCCTGTTGTTGTATTGTTAGTAGTGGGGAAGGACGCTGTTGTTTCATCACTATTTTGTAACCTGTTACTGATTTGGTTATTTATGCTAGATGGTGTATTCAGGTTGTCTTGATGACTATCACTTATATCTGGATCTACCTCTTCTTCACTACCACTGTCACATTCGTCTCTCAATGCAATGAAGGAATTGTGAGTAGAGACAGAAAACCTAGTTTGCAAAACCTGAGGGTTGTTGATAGAAGGGACATCATCGTTGTTAGGTGACAGCACTGAACTGAGAGGTGTAGATGTTTCTGATAGGAGTTTAAGCCTAGAATTATCTCTTTTAAGTAGGACAATGTCAGATTCTAGCAAACCCACCTTGTGTTGTAATGGCGACATCACAAAACCTTGACGTAACCCGACATTCACCTCAAATCAATCACTTATACCATTCCCAACTCTCGTGCATGCTCTACTATTCATGAAAACTCTTCACGGCATTCAACAAACTTCCATTTACTCCATACAGTCGCAACACCCTCCACAGTCCCTCTCTATCTACCCTGTCATATGCTTTCTCTAAATCCAAAAAGACCAAAAAGGTGTCCCTCCTTTTCTCCACGAACTTCTCACACACCTGTCCTACCGCAAGCACCTGATCCACACATCCTATTCCTCTCCTGAACCCATAATGTTCTGCCCCAGTCAATCTTTCAGTACCTTTCCTAATTCCCTCAATTAACACTCTTCCATATACCTCACCAACTACACTCAAGAAACTAATTCCCCTAAAACTACTACACTCATACTTATATCCCTTCCATATGTAAAGTGAAACTATGCATGCACTCCTCCAATCAACTGGGACCCTCCCTTTTCTGAAGCATACATTCAACAACCTAACCATCCATTCTACTAATGCCTCCCCACCATTTCAAAAGCATTCAGGATGACATCCAACTATCCCTGGTGTTCTACCTGCTATTGTTGCTCTTAATGCCAAACATACCTCCTCTTTTGTTATATCTCTATCATTTTCATCTCCTAACATTGGCATTCTCCATTCGTTTTCCACAGCCAAAATTTCTGCCTCTCTATCATCTTCCTCAATTAGCAGGTTCATGAAATATTAAACCCATCTCTCTCCCACCTTTATTTCATCCACTAACATTGCCCATTTGCTCCTTTCACCATCTCCTCCATACCTCATTCACCTTTCCTCACTCTTTTCACTTCCTTCCAAAACATCTCTTTATTCCTATCATAATTCTCAGACAAGCACCTGCTCCACCTTACATCTGCTTCTCTCTTTGCCTCCCTCACAATGTGCTCTGCTAACCTCCTCTTTTGCACAATACCTTTCATGCATCTCTACATTACCTACCTTCAACCATACCTAATAAGACCTGCTCTTTTCAGCCACTACTGCACTCACCAGCTCATTCCACCATTTATTATCTTTCCTTATACTTCCACCAGTTAGTCTCCTTCCACACACTGCCTCGGCACACTTCAAAACTTCTTCCTTGAAACAGCCCCATTCTTCTTCTACTCCCTCTTCCACTTTTTCTTTCAGTACATTAAACACATTTCTCACACAAGCAGTTTTTCTCTCTCTTATACAATTCAGTCACTTATAGGACCTCTCTTCTTTTCTTGCTTCTCCTCTTTCTCCATTTTTCTCCCAATCTCACTGTACTTTCCAATAGATAATGATCAGATAATCCACCACTAGCTCCTCTCAGTATATTCACATTTAATGCTCTTCCAATCACCTCCTGTTCACCACAACATAATCCATTAATGTTCTGTCAACTACTCTTCCATTATCCACTTTGACACATATATACTTGTGCACATCCTTCTTTTTAAATACTGTATTAGAAATCGACATTTCTCTCTCAATGCACATTTCTATCATTTTCTCTCTACTCTCATTCCTACCAGGTACTCAGTACTTCCAAGTTACACCATCCTCTGGCTAATTCCCTACTCTAGCATTCAAATATCCCATCAACACCACATTCAAATTCATTCTCAAGTCTTCCAAACACCCGTTCAATTTCATCCAAAACTCTTCTCTTCCTTCCTTACATTTTTCACTGCCAGGGCCATATGCACTCACAAATGCACAAACCTCGCATCCCAGCCCCATTTTAGCCACTATTATTCAAGATGATACTTTCTTCCATTCTACCACACACTCATTAATCTCTTAATAACAGAGCCACTCGCTCTCTTCCTCTCCCCCTCTCAACTTCAGACACCTTACCTATCACTCTCCCAAATGTCACCTTACCATTCCTTTTTATCTTAGTTTCGCTCAATGCAGGTACATCTATCTTTCTCTCCACAAATATACTCACTATCATCTCCCTCTTACTTTCATTTACACCACAACCACGCGCATTCAGAAACCCAATTACTTGGGTTCTGCTTGGATATCTCATTCCAGAATACCCCACATCTCTCGCTTATTCGTAGGAAGTAAAATAGAGAGGAGGGGATTTACAGTCCCCTGCTCCGCCCCATTGCTAAAGATGAACAAGGAGTCAGGGTCCGATGGTATCCCTACAAGGTTCCTTAAGGAGTTTGCAGATGAACTGGCTCCCATGCTTTGCCATCTTTTTCGCCTCATTCTGTCAACCAGTATCTATCCTTCATCTTGGAAGCATGCTCTAAATCAACCTATTGCTAAGATGGGTGACCACTCTATTCCTTCAAACTATCGACCTATTGCCCTAACCTCCTCTATTACTAAATTTTTTGAAACTTTGCTCAATGTTCACTTCCAGATATGCCTTGAATCTAACTCACTTATTTCCTATTAACAGTACGGCTTCTGCAAGGCAAGATCCACTGGTGACCTCCTGTCCTATCTAACTTGTGCATGGTCAACTTCTCTGAGTAACTATGGGGAATTCTTTGCCGTCACCCTTGATATATCTAAGGCTTTTGACAGAGTCTGGCACAAGGCTCTGTTAGTCAAACTCCCTTCCTATGGCTTTACCCCTTCTTCCTTTTTTCTGATTTTCAGTTCTTTTACTGACCGTTTTATATCTGTAGTTGTTGATGACGCGACATCTAGCTCTTTTTCTGTTATCAGTGGTGTTCCACAGGGCTCTATTCTTCCACCTACTCTGTTCCTTCTCTTCATCAATGATCTTCTACAATCCCCATCTTCCTCTCTTCTTCATGCCTTTGCTGATGATTCTACCCTTCACTTTTCCTCTGCCTTTTCTTCACAACTTTCATCTGCTACCCGGAATCAGTCTCGTATCATTCTTTCTTCTACTCTCATCTAAATTTGCAGAGAGTATCTGAGTGGGGCACTCAAAATTTAGTTAATTTCAATGCCTCCAAGACATAGTTTCTGGATATCTCTTTATCTTCTTCTCCTCCTTTCAATAACAAAGCATCTGATATTATTGTCGAATCGGCATTAACCAGTGGAGAAATTCATTCTCAGATACAAATGTAAGCAAAGGGAAGTTGCTCTAATGAACATAAGCTTCTTAGGAGGCAAAATCTTGAGTTTAAGACTTAGAAGATAATACACTTGCCTAAAACGTGCTTAAAACTCCTAGAAGTGTATACACTTGCTTAAAATGTGTTTATAACTCATGCAAATAATTACAAAATGAGTTGAAAAGAAGTTATGTGCATGGAGCTTGCACATATTTAATGGTATAATAGTTTTCAGCAGATTGCTGGCATTTATAAAATGTTTTTATACCTCAAGCAAATATAAACAAAATAAGTTCAAAAAAGCTTATGTAAAGGAAGTGTTCACATATTTAAATGTGAATTATTTTTGCTTAGGGAAAACAATAACTTATATCTATCATTTTGTAAAACGATCAGCACGAGACAACAGATATTTCAGCCATATATTTACTTTTAATTTATCTGAATGTTCCAACCAAAATTATATCGCATGCCTTGAGACTTCTCAGAACTGCAACTTAGAAGGTAGGGGGACACCCAGTTAACTCACTGACTCATTGAGTGAACCAAGAAAGCAATATATTTGTTCGCTACCCTAAGGAAAAAAGGAAATATTAAAAGAAAGATGGAATGTGAATATGGGAAGCTTTGGAATCTTCTCTTCTCACTGGGATAGACCCAACAATACCCAAAAATGTGAGAAATAAAAAACCCTGACTATGAGAGAGAGAGAGAGAGAGAGAGAGAGAGAGAGAGAGAGAGAGAGAGAGAGAGAGAGAGAGAGAGAGAGAGGAGAGAGAGAGAGAGAGAGAGAGAGAGAGAGAGAGAGAGAGAGAGAAGGAATGATGCGAAATTGAGATATATATATATATATATATATTTATATATATATATATATATATATATATATATATATATATATATATATATATATATATATATATATATATATATATATATATATATATATATATATATATTTATATATATACATATATATATATATATATATATATATATATATATATATATATATTTATATATATATATATATATATATATATATATATATATATATATATATATATATATATATATATATATATATATATATATATATATATATATATATATATATATATATATATATATATATATATATATATATGTGTGTAAGGGGGGTGGCCAAGCCAAGAAACACGCATTCACCACGATCCACATACACACCTCAACTAATCCCCTTCAGCTCCTTGGAGATAGAGGGTTGCCACATCTCCTCCCCCTCCACCCTGCTTGGGTCATCCACAAGGTAGGTGGGCAAGGGTATTCTACAATGAGACCCGAAAGCCGCAGCTGGTTTACCCCCACTGCTTCATGAATTGGCAACTATCCCCTCACACCTGTCCACCACAGTTCACTGAACTAGCAGGTGCGAGCAATCCCTTTATGCCGCGTCATTTTTTTTTTCTTTAGTACAGTATCATCTGCAAATAGCAACTGACCCAATTCCCACAACCTTCCCTCCTCATCCACTAGTTCCAAGCCTCTGTCTAATACTCTTTCATTTACTTCTCTTACCACTCCATCCATATACACATTAAACATCCATGGCGACATTACACAACCATGACATAGCCCAACGTTCATCTCAATCCAGTCACTCGTATCATTCCCAACTCTCACGCATGCTCTACTAATAATGTAAAAACTCTTCACCTCATTCAACAAACTTCCACTAATTCCATACAGCTGCAACACCCTCCACAACCCCTCTCTATCTACCCTGTCATATGCTTTCTCTAAATCCATAAAGGCACAAAAAGTGTCACTATAATGATAAAATGATAATAGTAATGATAATAGTGATAATAAAATAATAATAATAAGAAATATAATAATAATAATAGTAACAATAATAATAATAATAATAATAATAATAATAATAATAATAATAATAATAATAATAATAATAATAATGTTAATAATAATAATAATAATAATAATAATAATAATAATAATAATAATAATAATATTAACAATAATAATAATAATAATAATAATAATAAGAAGAAGAAGAAGAAGAAGAAGAAGAAGAAGAAGAAGAAGAAGAAGAAGAAGAAGAAGAAGAAGAAGAAGAAGAAGAAGAAGAAGAAGAAGAAGAAGAAGAAGAAGAAGAAGAAGAAGAAGAAGAAGAAGAAGAAGAAGAAGAAGAAGAAGAAAAGAAGAAGAGGAAGATGAAGGAAAGTTGATGACCTTAACTCCTCTCCCACTGACAAATGCTTCTGGTCCTTAGCCAAAAACCTCTCCAATAACTTCTGCAACTCAAGCTTCCCCCCTCTCATCCGTTCTGATGGTTCAATAGCTTGCTCTCCCACTGACAAAGCCACTCTCTTTGGCTCTCATATTTTCTGCCAATTCTTCTATAAACGATTCCAGCGCACCTGTTCCTCAATCTTTACCTCTCTGTAACCCTATGCCCTCCCTTATCCTTTCTTCACACAAAGTTCATAAGGTTCTTCGCTCTCTAAAGACGTAACTAGGCATCTGGTCCCATGGTATCCCTGCAAGGTTCCTTAAGGAGTTTGCAGACGAACTGGCTCCCGTGCTTTGCCATCTTTTTCGCCTCATTCTGGCAACCAGTATCTATCCTTCATCCTGGAAGCATGCAGTAGCCCAACCTGTTTCTAACAACACACAGAAAAAATATTATTATATTTCGGGTTCTAACTGGACCCCTTCTCAAGCGTAAGTGAGTATAAAATAATAATGTCAGTGAGACCTGAGGGAATTAATAAATAAAGATATTAAGTCAAATCTAATTCAAAAGAAATAATACCCTCAAGCAAAAAAAAAAAAACATACATAACTTTAACGATTGATTCGGTTTTACGTCACGAACTCCCTTTTCTACTAAGGGCTAGGACGGTTGCCTTCTTACGAAGGACTTGCTTTGGCAGATGTAATCGTTACCCTGAGTGTATGCCCTTACTAACCTCGGTCCTCGAAGGGGCGCGAACCCTGGACCTGCCGCCTCAGATTCGCAGATGCTACCATTTTGCCACGGAGACTACTTTAATAAGTCTTTAACAGTAGAATATATTAATCTCTACTTACGAATATAGATCGTTAAGTAGATAACGCCATTAATATAAAAAAGCAGAGGAACAATGATCTCATAATCACACAAGCCATACAGAAGAAATGACAAATATAATCAGAAAAAATATGAGTATATATAAATATGCACATAAATATATATACATATATGAACACTTATACAGCTATACCATTATGCATGTACATACACAAAACTTATACATATCTAATTAAAAATATAAATACATATACACACATGCACATGCATATACATACACTTATTCATATATCTATATATAAATGCACACATATTCACACACACGAGTGCATATAAAGAATAAAAAGTGTATAAGATATTGAACGAAATTAAAAAATAAAAATAAAAATATTGGGAAAGATGAGATTAATGCTAATAATAATGCATATAACAATAGTTATATTCCTAAAAATAATAATAATACCAGTAATGCTAACAATAGAAGCAACAACAACAACAAACACAAAAATAATAATAATAATAATAATAATAATAATAATAATAATAATAATAATAATAATAATAATAATAATAATAATAATAATAAAAATAATAATAATAATAATAATAATAATAATAATAATAATAATAATAATAATAATAATAATAATAATAATAATAAAAATAATAATAATAATAATAATAATAATAATAATAATAATAATAATAATAATAATAATAATAATAATAATAATAATAATAATAATATATAATAATAATAATAATAATTATTATAATAATAATAATAATAATAATGATAATAATAATAATAATAATAATAATAATAATAATAATAATAATAATAATAATAATAATAATAATAATAATAATAATAATAAAAATAATAATGATAATAATAATAATGATAATAATAATAATAATAGTAATAATAATGATAATAATAATAATAATAATAATAATAATAATAATAATAATAATAATAATAATAATAATAATAATAATAATAATAATAATAATAATAATAATAATAATAATAATAATAATAATAATAATAATAATAATAATAATAATAATAATAATAATAATAATAATAATAATAATAATAATAATAATAATAATAATAATAATAATAATAATAATAATAATAATAATAATAATAATAATAATAATAATAATAATAATAATAATAATAATAATAATAATAATAATAATAATAATAATAATAATAATAATTATAAACCCCAAATAGAGAGAAAAAAAAATACACTATGAAAAACTGCAATATGGTTGGGGGTTTATCCTGCAGAATGACTTCGTTGAGGCTGTGCTTCAGATGAGTTTTATCAATGACGTCAGGGGTCCTTTCGCCTTTATTTTGATTGAGGTTGTGCTTCATTTCAATGAGGGAAGATTCCACAATTTTTCGTTTGAATTGACAAGTGGCTCTTACTTTTTATTATTATTTTCGTTGTTTTATTTAATGGGCTTTTCCTGCCATTTTTGACTGCATGTTAACAGTTCAATGTTAATAATATATATAAAGATTTAGCAATAATAGACCTCCACAGATATGCACAAGCAAGAGCATACACAAGGTTTAGTTAAGAAAAGATTTACTCGAAGATATTAGTTTTGAGATTTAATAGCAGATGATTTACAAACCAAAATAAATACATTGAGCCAAAATGAATATGTTAAAATTTGCTTTCAAATATAAGAAAAATCATCAAAATATTAAAAATATTTCCTACCAAAATTATGCCTTTTCTAAGCTTGTTCTGCTTTCTAGTAGAGATTCGAAAAAAAAATAATATATAATAACAATAAATATGAATGTGAGCAAAGAATAAATTCATTGAGCTGTAAAGAGTAGAATCAATTAATTACTAATTTTAAGCTACAGTCATTTATATTCTGAATCTGTTTTGATTAGGAGTAGAAATCCAAACCTAGTAAGACATGAAAGTACAGAGAATGTATATAGTGAGTTAAGAAAAGTATTATGAAGTGTATTGCGTAAGAGAAAATTCACAAGACTCTATTTCCATTATATGTCACAATACGTCTCCATTCGAATAGGGAAGGACACATACACTTGGAGCTGGTAAAATAAGGCTGGATGTCTTTCAACATCCTAAGGCAGGGATCGAATCTGCGTTCCTCAGCCTTATCATTTCCAACCTAGTGTGTTCTACCACAGAGATACAGAGCGTATGATGAAGAAAACAAGAAGATATGTGAAAAATATCTTCAAATAATTTCCACCGCTTCCAAGAACAATATCCAGCCCCAATCATTACCAACAACCACTCTTGTCCCTTTCAAGATGATATGTGATGATTTCACTCG
>JAXCGZ010006963.1:7500-20537 GCA_037179515.1 Halocaridina rubra | reverse complement strand
GGTTTTCTTATCCACATTCCTCGTTAGAAAGCTAAAATTGCATGTGTAATGCTTGTTTATATATATATATATATATATATATATATATATATATATAGTATATATATATATATATATATATATATATATATATAAAAGTTTCGGAAGGTATAATTTTAACTATTAGAATAAGTCTACTTTTCCCCAATACATATTGTCATTTTTATTATATATATATATATATATATATATATTTTTATATATATATATATATATATATATATATATATATATATATATATATATATATATATATATATATGTATGTATGTATCTCATGTAGTAAGTTGGCTCATGGCACCAGCCGCCCTTTGCGATACTAAAGCTGAAGGTTTTTTTGAACTTAAATAGGTCTGTCCAGGACAGTTCGATGTTAAGTCTTCCTTCAGTTACGGTTCTTTTTCTGTGCCTACAGCTACACTGAAGTATTCTTGGATATTCATCACACATCTTTTATCCCTTCACATCTGACAAGTCATTACACTCTCCATCTCTGTTTCTCTTTATGTATTCTTCGTGCCCATGCCCGATGAGGGCTGTTTTATTTTATAATTTTATTTTGGCCCGTCCTGGTGTCGCAATCATATAATATATATATATAATATATATATATATATATATATATATATATATATATATATATATATATATATATATATATATATATATATATATATATATATATATGGGGCTTATATCTCAAAACCCGCTCATTTCTCACGTATATCAATATTGATCAATTCACATTGAGTCATGAGAATAAACACATTTCAGTGTCCAGTTCGATTAGCGGCGTTAATTTTTACTATTGCCATTTAGCAGAAACAATAATAATAATAATAATAATAATAATAGTAATTATAATAATTATAATAATGATAATAATATAATAATAATAATAAAAACGTAGCTTTGTTTAATTCCATTTTTTTCTTCATGGATTTATGGTTTTAAAGAATCTCAGGTTGTTCATGTTTTTTCTCATAGATTTACTGTCGCTATTTCGTCATTGTTTTCATTGCCATTACGTAATATTTGAAAATACGTAACATTTCTTTTTTTGTACGTGGAATGCATTTTTCTGGTCCTTTGTTATTCCACATTAAATATAATTTGAGTGATGTAGTTATTGTGTGCAGTTTTAATTGTTTTTTGATTATTTTATTGTATAACGTTTGTGGAAATGCTTTTGTTTATATTGTATTTTTATTTTTGTTTTGTCTTGTATCTTTATAATGCATAGTCACAAAAATAAATTATTATCGAATTCATAATATGTTCTTATTTTGTCAGCTTTGTATAAAAACAAAAATGAATTTACGCCATATGCTGCAAATACAAATGTTACCAAAATAGTCTTGTCTTTGATCTGTTCCGGTGGTCGTGAACTTCACAACTCTATTAAGCTCATATTTCAAGATGTAGTGTGAAAACTTTTTTTTTTTTAATTCATAATCACTTGGAGAAAACTTTTATCAGAATTTCGCTAGATGCACTTTCTTCAATATTATTAACCTTTGCCTACCTAACCAAACCTAATTTATCATCATTAGAACGTCACAGTCACATCTAAATATCCTAACATGGGGCTTTACCCCTAGACCTCCCATAGCCATGGACTACAGTACAGCACACGGTCTTTCCAGATTTAGGTAGTTTTGAGCTGTCTTTTCTTAATTTGACACAATAATTTATTTTAGGGAGAAGGGCATTTGTGTTATATGGAAAGAATGTTAATATTGTTTTGTATCCCTGTCTCCTGGTCATGCCAGCACAGTTTTTACATAAAAATGAGAAGAACAATAGCGCTGTGTTTAGAGATGTGTAAAGAAACGTGTCAGTTTCTCGCTTTCACATTTCAACAGGTAATAAACCCTTGAGACAGGTGAGCCGGTTGTGGTATGTACACAGCCTGTGTTGTCAGGTGCCTTTGTCATTTAACTTGAGCTAATGAGCTCTGATGACGATGTGCGCTAGCCACGGATTTATAATTATTATTGTTGTTATTATTATTATTATTATTATTATTATTATTATTATTATTATTATTATTATAACCTAACAAGGCGATTAGCGGCCTTTAAAACACTAAAAGAACTCCACAGCTATGTTAGGCCATATATATATATATATATATATATATATATATATATATATATATATATATATATATATATATATATATATATATATATATATATATATATATTGTATTATTATTAAAGGTCTGAAACGTTGGGTTCTCCGTGTCCTGCCAGCTCTTGTAACTTATTAGCGTGGCTCTTTTTGACTATGATTTGGTATTCATTAGGTTGGAAAAACCTAGGCTATAAGAAGTGCTTTTCCAATCAGAGAAAATTACGATGTGTCGATATTCCAAGTGTTATTTATTACCTGTTATTCGGATGCAAAGATATGATAATTGTCGTTATTGTACTTGTTTTAATAGACTATGTGTTGCTCCATTCTCTCTTTTGTCTTTCCGATGTGGTCATTATTACATGTTATAATTTATATATCCTTCGTTGTAATTAAATTTAAAGTAAATCATTCCCATTAAACTCTCTCTCTCTCTCTCTCTCTCTCTCTCTCTCTCTCTCTCTCTCTCTCTCTCTCTCTCTCTCTTCTCTCTCTCTCACCACACTCACAGTTTTTTGTGCGTGTGTTACATTTACGTCTGCATCCCAGACTGTTGGAAGTTCTTTTGACGAACGAAATCCAGGTAACGTTCTTAAAACGCAGGGGAGTACTTTTGTAGTTTTGATCTGAAAATTGTTTTTAATTAGATTTTGTGTGTTATGTTTTAGGTTGTATTCTGTCTATGCCAGTATTTCGCCCATATTGGTCGTTTGAATCACTGGAATTAATTTCTTTTGAAATAATACAGAAAAAAATTGACGTGGGGTTAATTCGTTGTAGAGGTAAGTTTTCTAATTCCAAAGATTCAGCACGGACAAAATAGCGGGTGCACATTTTCGTAACTGATAATCGCTTATTTTCAAATGATTAATTTGAATCAAATAATTAATTCGTATTTCACTCTCTTCCGTTTTGTTTACAGAATTTAACATAAAGGTCGATCGAGATAATAAGTGAAATGCCAAGACAGTGTGTTTGCTCAACTGTGTTGACTCTTGACCTATTTTAGGAAAGGGGTAATTCTGGCTGAGTGAACTGGTCGAATAGAGTAAATTGCACGAAGTAGGTGTAAGCGGATTAACTCATGGATCGTTATCATGATTTCTCCTCTTCTGCTCCACATTAAAGTATTCAATATATTTGGCTCTTCTTCCCTTGAATTTACTTCCTGTCATATATATATATATATATATATATATATATATATATATATATATATATATATATATATATATATATATATATATATATATAATATATAATATATATATATATATATATATATATATATATATATATATATATATATATATATATATATATATATATATATATATATATATATATATATATATATATATATATATATATATATATATATATATATATATATATATATATATATATATATATAGTAAGGAAGCCCATCAGTGAAACAAAACTTATAAAACAATGCTATATTTCGGATCCTAACTGGATCCCTTCTCAAGCACAACTGAGACAAAATAACAAAGAAGGGGGAGACATAAACAAAAGGACTCATGAGACCTGAGGGATTAAAAAAATTTTTGATAACAGGACAGGTCTAATCCAAACGAATTATCCTCAACCAAGAAGCCGCCAAGATCATTAAACCATTAACAAAGAAAAATGTTAATCCTTAAAATGGTAAATGATCTGAAAGAAGATAGCCCCCAACATATTATTATAATTAAAAGAATATTAATCTGGTTGGGGGTTTATCTTGAGGGATAACTTCGTTGAGGCAGCGCTTCAGGAGGGCTTTATCAATTATGTCAGGGGTCCATTGCCCCCTAGATAGATTAAAATTGTCCTTCATTTCAATGAGGGAAGATTCCACAATTTTCCGTTTGAATTGACAGGTACTTTTAAATAGCATAGTGGCACCACTCCAATCAATCCCAGAGAGTCTTAGAACACAAGAGAGCAGTAAGATATAATCAAGAAAATTCAGCTATTTTTACCCACATCAATGAACATAATCATCGGATTGATTGGAGTGGTGCCACTATGCTATTTAAAAGTACCTGTCAATTCAAACGGAAAATTGTGGAATCTTCCCTCATTGAAATGAAGGACAATTTTAATCTATCTAGGGGGCAATGGACCCCTGACATAATTGATAAAGCCCTCCTGAAGCGCTGCCTCAACGAAGTTATCCCTCAAGATAAACCCCCAACCAGATTAATATTCTTTTAATTATAATAATATGTTGGGGGCTATCTTCTTTCAGATCATTTACCATTTTAAGGATTAACATTTTTCTTTGTTAATGGTTTAATGATCTTGGCGGCTTCTTGGTTGAGGATAATTCGTTTGGATTAGACCTGTCCTGTTATCAAAAATTTTTTTAATCCCTCAGGTCTCATGAGTCCTTTTGTTTATGTCTCCCCCTTCTTTGTTATTTTGTCTCAGTTGTGCTTGAGAAGGGATCCAGTTAGGATCCGAAATATAGCATTGTTTTATAAGTTTTGTTTCACTGATGGGCTTCCTTACTATTTAGTGCTGTATGCTAACAGTTTGTACTTATTTATATATATATATATATATATATATATATATATATATATATATATATATATATATATATATATATATATATATATATATATATATATATATATATATATATATATGATTGAAATATGAGATGCTCTTGTGTCAGTTCTGCATTTACTCTCATTTCGAAATATTCCGTATTTTGTCATTTATAGTGTCATTTCGAATAGATTTCTTGTATGAAATTCAGCCTCTTCTCGTTGTAGCCTCCCTAAAATTGTGCTCTTATCGATAGTAAGGAGTTGTGCCAATAACACCACAGTGATGGATACTTAAAGGGGGGTTTACACGGTCAAACGGTTCGTCTGACTCCCACTCAAGAGGCCCGAATTCTAAACCCTAAAAAGTTAAAGGCAGTTTCAATTCACCAGAGCCATTCGAGATCAAGCAAGCGAGGCCCCTATGAACTCAACAGGCCTAGTGAGTGCGCCATGAGCTGAGGGATGACCCATGGGAGACACTAATTCGCAAGCACGGCTTTTGTATGTGCAAATACTACCATCTTATCGCCGTAGCTACCGAGGTACTGCTATCATTTCAATAGCGTTAGCCATTATTTCTATGCCTCTTGAATATTTCGAATTCCTTCATATTCCCTGCTTTCAGGGCGATAAGATGGTAGTATTTGCACATACAAAAGCCGTGCTTGCGAATTAGTGTCTCCCATGGGTCATCCCTCAGCTCATGGCGCACTCACTAGGCCTGTTGAGTTCATAGGGGCCTCGCTTGCTTGATCTCGAATGGCTCTGGTGAATTGAAACTGCCTTTACCTTTTTAGGGTTTAGAATTCGGGCCTCTTGAGTGGGAGTCAGACGCTCTATTTAATGCGCTGCTGAAGTTAAGATGTCGTCTTACTTAATTTTGATGCTGAGTGCATTCTGGGTCCCAGCGCCTTTTTTTGGTCCAGAAAACCATTACTAATCATTCTTTTCCCCACTCCTTGTTTCTCCCTGCTATTCTTTCGCCAAACCATACTTCATATCTTTGTGTATGTCATTGGTACTCCTATCATGACCCATTATCATGAGATAATGGGTCATGCAGACGAAAAGAAAAGAAAAAAAAAAGTATGTATTTATGTCATTACAATACTGTCCCTTATTGATTCTCTTCCCCAGCCCGCCTCCTACCCAAGTAGATCCTGCACCTCCTCCCTCTTAATATTTCTCTCTCTCTCTCTCTCTCTCTCTCTCTCTCTCTCTCTCTCTCTCTCTCTCTCTCTCTCTCTCTCTCTCTCTCTCTCTCTCTCTCTCTCCATTTTTCCTTCACCCCCGTATTTTTTTTTTCTCTCTTTACGTCCATTTTCGATAATAGTCATTTTCGACCATTCCTTGCTATCATCTTACCTGATTTTTTATATGCCATTTTACCTTCATCTGTATTCTTAATGGCGTTACTACCTGTTGTTATCTCCATTTTAATGATCTAGGACTGTTTTCTCGTTCTCTGCCTTTA
Organism: Halocaridina rubra; assembly: GCA_037179515.1. NCBI lineage: Eukaryota > Metazoa > Arthropoda > Malacostraca > Decapoda > Atyidae > Halocaridina > Halocaridina rubra. The sequence goes on along the minus strand of JAXCGZ010006963.1, from coordinate 14,324 downwards.
AAAAATAGATTTGTCTCTTAAACTATAACTTTCGGAGCCATGTTATCATCATAAACTTAGATGCCCTTCATAGATTGAATATTTTTACCTCAGAATATCCTCGATAAGTCATCATTTTCTTTTTACCCTTTTTCTCATTCTATATACATGGATGGCTAAGTCAGCACGAACCCATTTGCTTATGTTTCACTCCGTGCTGGGTAGTTGTATGGACATTCTGTTTAAGGACGCCCTCCTTCCTCGGGTTGCAGTGTATCCATCGTACAGGAACCATTATTTTTGGTCAGTCTCTCTGTCCAAAGACAATATTTATAATGAACACCCATGTCACAGACATTTGAAAAGCTTTGTTAGGCTACGGCCACACCAGACAAGACGAGCGGGGAGGTATGGCGCGACATGATGAAACTCGTTAAATCATATGTGGGTGGCTACACTGGATGAGCGGGGAGGTTTGTCTCTCTGCTTACCCTCCTTCCTTGACACTACGCAATGCAGCATGTTCCAAAATGACGCGCACTGCCTAGCGACATCCCTAGCTATTTTCATCATGTCGACTGAACAAATTATTGGAGACGTTGATGCTTCCTATTTGGGCAGGCATCGAGATGACACTGATCTCGCCGCTCATCGCTCCACGCTACCTCCTCGCTCATCTCAACCGGTGTGGCCGCAGTCTAAGGCTCCGATGAGCAGCGAGATCAGTGTCATCGCGTTACCTGCCCAAATAGGAAGTGTCAACATCTCCAATAATTTGTTCAGTCGACATGATGAAAACAGCTAGGGATGTCGCTAGGCAGTGCGCATCATTTTGGAACATGCTGCATCGCGTAGCGTCAAGCGAGGAGGGTAAGGGGAGCGACATTCCTCCCCGCTCATTCAGTATAGCTACCCACGTATAATTTAATGAGTTTCATCATGTCGCTGTTTAGAAAAAACAGCTGAAAAAATGGTGCTCAAGAGATAACAATTCAAAATAGGCCCCTTACACCCTCATTTGTATGCCTACAGAGATAATGTAGGCACCACACAGTGCATTATGGATGTCCTCAGCTGCATAAACAACAAGGCTGCAGTCGTAGTCTTCTTAGACCTTGAGAAGGCTTTCGAACTGGCTAACCAAGCAGCCATCCTGAGCTCCCTATCAAAAAAGGGAGTTAAGGGACATCTACTAAGTTGGGTCTCAAACCATGTCAGAAATAGAGAGGCTAGAGTAAAATTCCAAAGACAACTATCAACATATAAGAAACTAGAAAATGGTACCCCACAAGGAGGCATCCTCAGTCCACTGCTTTTAAATGTGCTGATGGAGAACTTCTTTCAACTACAACTACCCCAAGGAGTAGATATCTTCATCTATGCTGACGATGTAGTGTTAATCACCAGAGGAGGCAATGGATTAGCCAGTGCTCAAAAAGCAGTAGACCTATTCCATCAGAAAAGCATGGAGCTGGGACTCAAGATCAACGGAAACAAAACAAAAGCTATGGTCGTTAAAACTTCAGTACCACTAGCCTCGCTCACCCTAGCCAATGGAAACATAGAGTGGGTGGATACATTCATGTATCTAGGAGTTTACATAGACAGGCAACTCACCTTCAAACCTTAAATCACATATCTCAGAGAAAGAGCACACTGCAGACTAACCCCTATGAGATATATGACATCTTTCCAAGAAGGAGTAGGTATTCAGGTCCTGAAGAAATTTTACACAGCCACTGTTAGATCCCTGATTACCTACAGCACCCCAACCCTAGCCAACCTCAGTGCACAACAAATATCCACTATAGAAGTAATCCAGAACAATGCCATGTGCTACATGCTGGAGGCTCCTATGTGGACCAGGATATGCAACCTACAAATGGAAACAAATCTACCTCCTCTATATAGCTGGATAAACGTTTTCAACACCATAACAAAGGCTCTGCTATCTGAAAGGAGATCCCACACACTGAAAAGGCTGAAAGAGGCCCTCAACAAACATCCAGACCTCCCCATCCCAAACAGCTATGCCGGCCAGCTTCTGAAAAATATTCACAAATGCAACATGGCATCTGAATTGGCAAATATTAACTTAGACAAGCCCTGCACCAACTACAAACCGCTAGTCCCATGGAGAGCACACCCTGCAAAATTTAACACCACTAGTCTTCCAGACTGTAAGAAAGCCTGTACAAAAGTACAACTACACGAAGCAGCTCTAGCTGCTATCACAGAAACTAACCAAGCAGAAGGCATCTCCTACTACACAGATGGTACTGTCAACGCAAGTATCCCTGCAACTGGAGCAGCAGTCTACTCTGAACATTTTACAGCTTCCTGAAGACTTTCAGACTCCTGCTCCACTCTGCAAACTGAGTTATTTGCAGTCAAAATGGCTTTGCAATACTCAATAGAAAAAGGACAAGGACCTGTAACCATACACACACTGACGCACTCTCCTCTGTCCAAGCACTACAACAGCAAAAGTTCAAAGAAAACATCAACTTAGTCAGCTCTGTCCAAACACTGCTAGTGCAACATCAAGAACAAGGAAGACCGGTAACCATCAACTGGATACCCAGTTCTCAAGCACAACTGTGCTTGAGAAGGGATCCAGTTAGGATCCGAGATATAGCATTGTTTTATAAGTTTTGTTTCACTGATGGGCTTCCTTACTATTTAGTGCTGTATGCTAACAGTTTGTACTTATATATATATATATATATATATATATATATATATATATATTATATATATATATATATATATATATATATATATAATGTGTGTGTATTACCCAGTTGTTTGAAAATAAAACTCCAGTTACTGTACACATGAAAGTAAGACAAACTATCAAATAATTTTCGCTAGACAACAACGTGAGCAACCAACATGAGTCCTACTTCCCCTCTCCCCTCATGTGATTGTTCTGTGATAGAGCAACAGCTAATCCATTGCAAGTTGCAAATGGCCAAAGAGAGAACAGCCTTTTCTAACGACATTTGTATAGGTACATGCTGTATCTATATTGTGTGGTATTGTTAGTGTGTGTGCATGTACGTGCGTGTAAGTAATCTTGTGAAATGGAATAAAGAACTCCATAATCGTGTTCCATTTTTGTTGAAGGATCTTAAAATTCAGGAGAGGCAGGGTATGTTGAATAGTGTCTTTTTTTTTTTCAATTATGGCCGTCAGGTGTGCTTCCTGTGACGTCATGCCCTTCATTTGTGGTAAGATGCTGGGTTGTGATACAGAGGGTACTGCGAAGGAGGGGAAGAAGAATAAAAAGGAGACAAAGGAAAGAAAGAGAAAGGAAGAAAAAGGAGGAGACCGTGAGCCACACCCAATAAAATCTGGCTGGAGAGAGAGAGAGAGAGAGAGAGCCCTGTTATTATGTGCCAGTGTTTTAGAAGCTTAGCATATGTAATCCCAGAGTGCCATTTTTGAACCGTTTAACACTCTCTCTCTCTCTCTCTCTCTCTCTCTCTCTCTCTCTCTCTCTCTCTCTCTCCTCTCTCTCTCTCTCTCTCTCTCTCTCTCTCTCTCCCCTAAGATTATTAAGGAAAATACCCAAAGATGAATACTTGTAACTCATTCTGGAAATTCATTCAGATTTTTACTCTTTGGATATGCAGTAATCATGTTTGTGTCAGCAGAGAGACTTTTGAGTATCGAGAAAAACAGAGTAGTTTTTGCGTGATGTAGCCAATCAGAGAACTTTTTGACGTGTTATGATATTTCATTGGGAGAACTTCAGCATAATTGATATAATGGTAAAGGAATTCCTTGCCTTATGCATAATTTTGAATTATTACCAACAAAAAGTGAAGCCAGATGGATGTAATGAGATTAATATACCTTGACATGCGTCTGAACGTATAAGGTAAATTTTATAGATGAGAAATTGTTGACGATATGCATACGTTGCTCACCAAATTGCACGGAAAGTAGTTGAGAAAAATATATTGAACTATTTTACCACTCTTAGGATAGGAATTACATCCCCTTGCCCCTCTCCAACAATGTACTGTAATGTTGGTCTGCTCAATTGTAGTAAGAAGACACTTAATGAAGAAGAGAGACAGAGAATCTTCATCATAAAGATTGCCTTGGGATATCTCAATTGGGTATTGGCGCTACTCTTTCAGTCTTCCAGAAGACCAATATTGGATTTCCTTCTGATATCTTCAGAAGTATAAAAGGCTCTTTTTTTTTTTTTTTTAAATGAAAAGGACTAGTTAGGTTTACGTTTATCGAATGGATAGGACATGGAACACTACAGCGCAGTTGGCCTAAGTAAAGAGCGTTCGCCTAATGGCCTCTACCATCTTAGGTATAGCTTTATTTGGTAGATTTTTTTTCTAAAAGAGAGATATGTTCAGGCTCCTTAAATCCCTCTCCCCAAGTAGGAAATGTAGAGCTATCATGCCAGTTTCAGGTTAAATAAACATCCATATCGACCTATCACCCATCATATTGTTTAATATTTAATGCGACATAATTGGTTATGCTTATTTCTTGGAATAGAGAATGCACTTTTCCAGAAAACTAGAGACAACATGATGATGATGATTTAAATAGAAGTTTCTGACAGGATAGCTGCCACGGTCCACTTGTTATGCAGTTTTCGTGAACCTGTGATAATAATGATGATTATAATAATAATAATAATAATAATAATAATAATAATAACAACAACAATGGAATTAATAAAAGCAATAAAAACAAGAGCAGCAAAAACATCAACAATAATAATAATAATAATAATAATAATAATAATAATAATAATAATAATAAAGGTGAAGAACAATAATAAAAGCAACATCAGCAAAAACCATTGACAACAACAACAACAATAATAATAGTAATAATAATAATAATAATAGTAATAATGTTTTTCATCTAAACTTTATAATTTATCTCCAGTATCATTAGAATTCTTAAAGTTGCTTAAAATTTTATGTTTTGGGTCTGAATTTTTATCAAACTTTGAAATTAATTTTGATAGTATGGAACTCCCACCAGGCCTTATTTTCTTGTGAAATTGATATGGAAGTTAAGGTTCTTAATTCATTACTTTTTTAAATTATATCTATGGGGAGTAATGGTTCTCCTAGAGATCATAACGCCAGTATCACACTTAAGGGGTCCTGATTTCGACTTCCTATGTGCAGTAAATAGCTGCCCCTCTCAAAAAGCACTTGAGAGATAGGGATAAAGGTCTCGCCCTCTTGTAGTACCCCGCCACCAGATGCAATCAGTGAAGGAATTATATCCATCTTGCAGCCTTATAACAATATAGGCTCTTAAGTTGTCTTGGAGGAATCACATATTCCAAATTTCTGAATTTGCATTCAAAAAAAATGGGAGCTCTGTTTAGTTGTCATTGCTTTTCCTCTTTCCAGTTTCTTAAAATCCATAAAAGTCTTATCCGTCCCTGCTTAGAATATGCTCGCACGTCTGGGGTGGTTTTTCTTTTACTTATCTCCTTGATAGGGTTGAATCTGAGGCAATCATGACCCTTCTCTTACTTTTAATATGGATTCTTTTTTTCTTCGCCGTAAGGCATTTCTGTCACTACTATTTCCATCGCTGCTCTGATGAGTTGGCGAGTTGCATCCCTCCCCCGCTGCCGAGACCGTGTATCACTCGCCAAGCGGCCTTGTGTCACAGGTACTGTGTGGAGATTTTTAGCTCGCAGATTGGTCTGTGCAGCTACTTCTTCTTTCCATCCACCTCTTGACCCCGGAACTTTTTCCCTTTTTCTGTCTTTCCTAATTGTTATAACCTATCTTCCTTCAAAAAGCGGAACTATCATCATCTCAGGGCCTAATTCTGCCATATCTCTAGGTTCTCATTACTACAACTATTCTTTCAGCCTGTCCTGTTCCTTTACTTATCTCCCCCTTATTTCTGTCTTGTACTTAACCTTCTACTTTTTCTTCGTCTTAATGTTTTCTTTGTGCCCGGGCCTGATAAGGGCCAGTTTCAGTGTCACACTCATAAAATAATAATAATAATAATAATAATAATAATATTGAAAAAGGTCCGCAACAAAAATTTTTGTCATCTTTTTAGGTGACGCTAGTAAGAGGGAATTTTTTCTCACTTTCTCAGTGCTGTAAACTGGGATCTGTAGGTATGGGGCGGAGTTAGTGGGAGATGAACCGGTAGGGGTTACATCTTCTACGGCTGTCAGACTCCTCAGAAAAAAAAAATATCTTTCCCACTTACCCCTTTGGGTGAACCAAGCAGTGTAATTGGGGGGGATATTTTTTTTTTTTAATATTGCAAAATTTGGGAAGTTGTAGATTCGTGGAATGTTGACACTTTGCTCATGGGTATTTAGTATTCGACATCATTATTATATTTGAATATGTGTGCGCTAAACCTATGGTTGGCTGTAGCTTGTATGAGCGTTACAGGAAACATCCGCTTTCAGGTTAATGCATTTCTGAATCCGATTTCAGATTTGTATTAATAAATCCGTTTTAAATTGAACCAATGTAATGTATTGATACATCCTAGTTATAGGTAATTGATGAAGAACGCGATAAACTGATTATTCCCATTTAAGAAATTCATTGATAAATCCTATTTCAGAATTTGTGTTGATGAATCCGAGTCCATAGTAATGAATAATAAATACGAATGCAGAGTAATGTATTTTAGTATCAGATACTGATAAGTGTATTAATGAATTCCGTGGCAGAATAGTGTGATTTCAAATATTCATTAATCCAGTTTCAGTTTAACGTATTATTGAATATGATTTGAGAATAATTTTTCAATGAATCCAATTTGAAGTTGATCTTTTATTGCATTATGTTTCCGTTATGAAT
>JAXCGZ010006963.1:0-2500 GCA_037179515.1 Halocaridina rubra | reverse complement strand
CTTTGGGGATAAAGGGTTGCCACATTTCTCCCCCTACAACCCTGCTTGGGTCATCCACAAGGTATGTGGGCAAAAATATTCTGACGTAATGCTTTTATTTATCCCCTCTTCTGATACCATTTTGTACGATAGTATCCCACCGAGTGTCACCACTGACGTAGGGTAATTACCTCCTTACGTTGTATACTTATAATTATGGTAGCGTGGTTGGTGAAAGACATCTTCTTATCCATAGTTTATTCTTATTTTAACATCTATGTACTCAGAGCTCCTATTACTACAGTTCCTGTTACGACTAATTCCTGAGTCCTACCCCCAAGAGGGGGAGGCTAACTCAGCTGTACTGTGTTACTCTGCTGCTGGCAAGGCCCGGTCTCTAACTCAACTCACTGTGCCTGCCCTGGGTGGTTCTTGAAATACCCCAAGGGCAGGGGCGTGGCTTGTATGGGGAATAAAGGACTGGTTTATATCTCTCACCCTCTTGAGATATGAGATACGCCAGATGGCGAGTCCCAAAAGTCCTACGACATCCCTCCCCACCACACTGAAATATCTCTTATTTCAGTTTCATCATCCTAACTAACATTTGTTTACAATAAAAACGGGACCGAATTATTTAAGTTATCATCTAAGAAATCCTATTTCTATGAACCCTATACAAATTACACAAACATAACATATATATAGTACTTCTACAGACAACTAGAGCATGCAGAGTCTATTTCCTTGTTGGAAATCTGTAATACAAACATATTCTCATATTTAACAAAAGTAACCTTAACCACTATGATTCCAGTGTGTAACTAATAACAAACATAAATTAAGATCAAAAGTCAGTTTAAATCAAAACATTACTTTATCTACTTCTCTTTTTTCTTCAAAAGACAAAATTGAGTTAATTACAGTAGAATTATGACTCATTTAGAACATTAGCAGTCAAAACATTTACCATTGTCATATTATATTACTATTCAGAGACCAATGGATAGGAGAACTTAATGGACACAAAGATTAAATCATAATTCAAATAATAATAATGCTAAAACAAAACACTAATATTATTTAAGCAGAAAAACAACTTATTAATCTTAGTGCAAATCATACAATTTATCCTCAAACAAAACATTTGTTACTTTCATATTATATTGCTATTCAGAGACCAATGGATAGGAGAACTTAATGGACACAAAGATTAAATCATAATTCAAATAATAATGATGCTAAAACAAAACACTAATATTATTTAAGCAGAAAAACAACTTATTAATCTTAGTGCAAATCATACAATTTATCCTCAAACAAAACATTTGTTACTTTCATATTATATTGCTATTCAGAGACCAATGGATAGGAGAACTTAATGGACACAAAGATTAAATCATAATTCAAATAATAATAATGCTAAAACAAAACACTAATATTATTTAAGCAGAAAAACAACTTATTAATCTTAGTTCAAATCATACAATTTATCAACGGCACTTATTCAAAACTATATCTAAGGGAGACTCTGAGTTTTTCGCTTAAAATTATCTTAAAGCTAGTAAAACAAAACAAAAATAAAAATAAAAATATTCTGTCGTTTAGCCCAGTGGACAAAGACGGTGGGGACATTTTCTTTCCCATTTTTTTCAGTTCTAATACGGGGGTAACTTTAATTAACTAATAAGGGATTTTTAAATACCCTTCTTTCTCTCTTCACTAAAGTTTGGACATGTATAGGGATTATTTTTCTTTCTCGTTTACGTGGCTTCTAAAGGTATTATTAAAATATTGTAAAATATTTCTGTGTTTCTTTTCCTCTCTTTTCACTACAGTTATGACATGTATGGGGATCTCCTTGTTTCTGGGATTTCATCAAGATTACATGGTTTTTTAAAGTAGTTTAAAACTTTTATTTTTTAGGACTGTTCTCCCTGTCTTAGGACGACTTTTAATTTCTCTGTCCAGGACGACTTTTAATTTCTCTGTCTAGGACGACTTTTATTTTTTCTCTGTCTAGGACGACTTTTATTTTTTCTCTGTCTAGGACGACTTTTGTTTTCCCTGTCCAGGACGACTTTTAATTTCTCTGTCTAGGACGACTTTTGTTTTCTCTGTCCAGGACGACTTTTAATTTCTCTGTCCAGGACGACTTTTGTTTTCTCTGTCCAGGACGACTTTTAATTTCTCTGTCCAGGACGACTTTTAATTTCTCTGTCCAGGACGACTTTTAATTTCTCTGTCTAGGACGACTTTCGTTCTCTCTGTCTAGGACGACTTTTAATTTCTCTGTCCAGGACGACTTTTAATTTCTCTGTCCAGGACGACTTTTATTTTCCTCTGTCTAGGACGACTTTCGTTTTCTCTGTCTAGGACGACTTTCGTTTTCTCTGTCCCTTGCTCATGAATTCTTGCTAGGTGCGATTCCACGGTTTCCCTCGGGGATTCTTTTTTTTTCACTCCCTCGCTGTCCTTGCTGCAGGCCCAGGTTTGTTGCCATATCTCCGTTACTCGGATA
>JAXCGZ010006962.1:10000-20568 GCA_037179515.1 Halocaridina rubra | reverse complement strand
TACATATACACCGGCTACAATTCCCCTTGTAAGGAAGTGGCCGAGTCAGAGCGCACACAGCCAGCAGAAGCTAGTATGCCTCGATCAATCTTCGTGTTGCCTTGGGGATAAAGCGCTGCCACTATTCCCACCCTGCTTGGCTTATCCACAGAGTAAGTGGGCAAAGATCTTTTGCCATGAGACAATACTACATGGAAAATACATGGTGAGAGGGAAAGAATTCCATCTTGTACGTTTTCTATATCGTATGGAAGTAAATAGAAGGAAATTTGCTTGTGGTGGAGCAGAAAAACTTCCACTCTTACAGCTGAAGAATTGTGATACTTTCAACCCGCATATCACTTCATGTATAATGTAAAGCATATGGTCTATTTTACTTATTTTCACCGAAAATCTTTAATTTGATGAAAGATTAGGCTAAGTAAGACAATCAGTTAAAATATTAAGATCTTAAATTGTCATTATCAATTCGTCATTATCAACTCTTATGGCTTCTCCCATCAAGTGTCGTCACAGCAGATCAATCGTCTGCATGTAGACCTATCTCTTGCAACCTCTTCTGTCATACCATGCACCCTCATATCCTCCCACAGTACATCCATAAACCTCCTATTTGGCCTACCTTTGCACTTCCATCCTCAGCATCTTTCTCTCAACATGCTCCTCATCCCTCCTCAGTACATGCATATGATCAGGAGAAAAAAAACTAGTCAGCATGACAGATAATAAACCCTTGTTTATACACTTTTACTACTGTTCTGGAATCACTGAACAACAGCAGCAAATACTGTGTGTTGTCAGGTTTCTTGAGACATACTCTCGGAATTTATATAATATTTCTTAAATGTAGCAAACTCAGGACTCTGTATCCAGTGGCTGTATATATTCTGTTGAGAACCTGCGATGTACCAATATTGTTTTCCATATTGAGATATAGAGATAAAGGAATAAACTTTTACAATTTTTATATATATCTTGTTTCACTGTGCTGCCTGCATATACAGTACATACCTGTACATATACAATGGCCGCAATCCCCCTTGTAAGGGGGCGGTTGTGTCAAAGCATGCAGATTCACCAAAAGCTAATATACCTTAATCACCCTTCTTAGCTCCTTGGGGATAGAGGGCTGTCAAAGTTCTTTCCACCCCCATGCTTGGGTCATCCACTGAGTAAGTGGGCATTGCCTGTGCAGAATCTCTTCTACTTACGAACAAACGAGTTCCGAACATTCACAGATATGAACAATAACCTACTGTATACTTTATGTGTTAAGTAGTAAAGTGTCTTTAGCCTAAGTAATGTACAATACTTCATATATATGTACTCTACAGTAGTTATTTGTACCTAAACGCAACTTACAAACAATTCTACTTATGAATGGACTTCTGGAACCTAACTCGTTCGTAAGTTGGTGAGTGTCTGTATATAGTTTCAGTTATAGTAAAAAAATCTAATATATTCCTTTATACCCTTAGAATTTTGTTTCTACACAATGTCTTCTACTCTTAGGTTCAGTGGGAGGAATATGAATTTTTATTTATTATTTACCATTAGGTAACTAACTGCACTAGGGCTTGGTGTTGCAGTTAGTTTTTCCTCTCTTTACAAGGATGATACCGTGGCAGGCAAGAAAACTGCCCTCCATAGGTCCAGACCAAGAAATTATTAAGGCAAAAAAGAAGTTAAAGGACAAGCCAGAAATAACAAAATGATACAGAATAGGAAAAGGACAGGCTGAAAGAATAGTCAAAGTAATGAAGACCTAGAGATATGGCAGCATTAGGCGCTGAGATGACAATAGATCTACTTTCAGATATTATTAAAAATATAGTTTTTGCTTCTTAAAAAAATTATACATCCTTACAAGTATCCACTGATCTTTTCATAGGCATCTGATTCCAAACTTATGTAGACTGAACGTAAGGCACATACCTTTCGTCATTCTGGAGAGCAAGGCCACTTTCATATAGATTTATATGTCCATTTCAATTATCTTCTCAGTGTTTTTATCTTCTGCTCTCAAGTATCAATAAACTTCCTTTTATGACTTTCTCGTATAGACTATAATGATCAATGTTTTCCAACTAATCATGGAGCTGCCTGCAGACCAAAAATTTACATGATCCTCACTTTAAATTAATAAGCCTTTTGCCTTTGACTACCTCTACTTTAGTAAGGGTGCCAATACGTGGTGTGATGTGACCATAAGACCACCAGACATATTTGGCTGATCTGATCATACTGGAATATCCATGGGCTGGTTGAGAACCACATCCAGCTCAAAAATGATCTAATCTGGTTGCATCCAACCAGATCTGTCCGGTGGTCTCCAGGCCATATCGCACCATATATGGGCACCGTACTGAGTTGCAACACCTTTATCTTTTCCATATTAGGCTCCCTAATTCCACACAATCTCCTAAGCTTCATCATCGATACGAAAACTTCACTTCTGAGTTGTCAACCAAGAGAGCGTTTACAGTGAGTAGTAATAGAATGTAGTTACGTGTGTAAAAGTTCTTCCAAACATACTTTTCACATCACACAAGGCAGATCAGATACACTAGAGTAATAAAGTATATTTATGAATAAATAAGTAAACAGTTATATAATTAAATAAATAAATAACACAATATTAAAAACTTGCATATTTAGCTCTTAAGATTTGAATACAAAACTCTCAAACTGTTCCATACCAGGGGAAAATTATAATGCCATTATTAATAATAATAACCTATCTATATACATGAGCCATTTTTCCCCTTATAAGGGGAGCGGCTGAGTAAAGACAATATACTCTGACTCTTTGGGAAGAGAAAATATTGAGGAGGGGATTCCCAGAATTCATGGTAGTGGAAGAGAGAAAGTAAATATTTTGTTCCTGGAACTCAGACTGAACATCCAAATGAAATATAATAGGAGGAATTTTATCTTCTTTTTTCTAACCCTCTGATGATGAAAAAAAAAGCATTGGAAAGTATGATCTAATTTAAGCGCTGTTATATGAACACTTCATTACTTTGACTAGCCATTCAACATTCTCTTATTTCTGTCTAGTTCCTAAGCAGCTGCTTTTTAACTTAATGTTTTATCGGTGCCCGGGCTCGATGAGGGCAATATTCTTTGCCCGTCCCACTGTCACACTGATAAAAAAAATATATATGTACTAAATGCAGTCATAATTTTAAGGAAAGATAGGAGAGGCATTTGTGAAAAAAAAAAAGACATGGACACAGGGGAGTTCCAAGCATAGGGCTCTTTCTCCGAAGCACAGTTAGGTAAATATCAAGAGTCGTTTCCTGGTGAGTTTCTCATAGAAGAAGAACGCAAAGAAATACCGTTCGTATGTTCTAACTGATATGATATTCGGCTTAGCAATCAAAATTAGTTAAATCATATGCCTTCATCTTCTTATATATTTATCAATCTTATATAACACTGGATATTAAACTGACTATATATTACAATTTCAATTCAATATAATCATATTATTACAAAAATAGGATATTTAATGTTTGATTTAGTTTCGGACGAATATCACATGTAAACAACAGCTGATCACTAATGTAAACTTTGAATAATAGAGTTCATCGTGTTCATTTGAATAGTACAGTGTTCACCAACCTTCCCCACTCCACTCTAATATAATATGGTGTTATTGACAATTGTTTATTTATTTATTTATCATTATTATTATTTATTTTTTTTTACATATGCTGTTAGTACTGTTGGTACTTTGATTACTGACAAAAACTCCACGTATTGTCTCTGGGATTCCCAATACGGCCTCCGCTCCGTGTTCCCTTGCGTTTCGTAAAAGTCGTCTAAATGGGCCTGGGCGAAGGAACTAAGAATCCCCTCCTCTGTAATTTCTTCCCGCAGAGTAACAGCGTTTTGCTTTGACGCATCCACCCCAATTATAAGGAATATAGATAGGTATATTATTAGTTAAGCCGAAATTAAAGTGAAAAACTTGCAAACTTAGTCAGAGGGAACATATAAGAGTTAGGAAATTACTTTGTGAAGCCATAATAATAGTTGGGTAAATGTTTACTTTCACACTAGGAGAGAGAAATAAAAATATAAAACACTGAAAAAATACATAATTTACATGATTTTATTTAAAAAGTCGTTTCTTAAACTGGGTGTTAACTTACATACATAACCTTAGCAAAGGTAACCTAACCTTGCCTAATACATGTAATGGTATTTTTATCCTGACAAGGTGTGTGAAAATAAACATTTACCAATAATAGAAACTGCTTTCAGTGCAAGATAGAATACTAAGCAAAATGGAGACATAGATATACTGCACTTATTTATCCTTTTGCCAGAGTGAGAGGACTTATTACTACTTTGATGCAAAAGAAGGAAATTATAAGTAAAAATCCCATGCTAAACAAAGTTTCCATAAGCTGCAAGACTGTTCAACCGAATAGGAAATATGAGTATAGAGAAGACTGTGTAGTTTAGTTAACCTTGGAGTTAGACTATGCTAACCAGTTTTAAGAAAAATTGCTAATAAGTTTCCTTTTGTATTAATGTAATATATGTATTAAAACGAAGAGTATGTGCAAAGCAGTGAGAGAGTTTGACTCCATTATGATAGAAATTAGCCTATCATACATTGCATGTGATGTATAACTAGTACCCATGGCACCAGCCGCTCATTATGGTACTACGACTGTAGGCCTTTTAGGTTAAAATAGGATTGGTTAGGAGAGCTTGATGTTAACTCTTCCTTAGCTACACTTCTCTTTCCGTGACTACATCTACACCAAATAATCTGGCATATTTGTTACACATCTCATACTATCTCTTTACATATGGCAAGTCACACCACTTTCCATCTTAGTTTCTTTCCCTTTTCTTTTTGTTTTTTGCTTTTTTTAATAAGTTTTCTTGGTGCCCAGGCCCAATGAGGGCAATTTTCTTTGTCAGTCCTTGTGTCACACATACAAAAAAAATCATAGTAGTAATTTTGAGAGGTTTGTTCAAGATTGTCATGTGGTATATAAAGACAATTGTCTTTTTTCAGGTATTCAGAATTATAAATAATATAAAATGTGGAGTTGGTCAAGATTCAAAGCTTCACATCATTTCATTAATAAAAGATGTTCTCTTCAAAACACTTCGAGATGTCTGTCTACAGTCTATGCTTTGTCTTCAGGTAATTACTAGTCTTCAGTAGAAAGCGGATTTATAATAATACAGATCAAACTTTTAGAAAGGAAATATGCAATTGATTATCTCTTGTAAAATATTTTTTTTCACAACTAATTTCTAATAAATACAGATTTTACTAAGAAGCTGTAATCCCACTAGGAGACACAATGTTTAATTATATATATTTGTCTGATTTAAAGCAATACTTCATCTATATTATATCAAAAGTCAGGTGAGTCTTCCCCTTAACCCTTTATTGGCAGGCTATTCTGCATTCCTTAATTGCCAGCACTGGGTAATTTAAAAAAAATTGGATTTATTTTTTTTTAAATATGTTGCTTGTGTGTCTGTATTTTAGGGAACTGTGATGATGATTCATAATAATGCAGAACAGTGCACTGAAAAAACGTTTATGTAAACATGTTTAGATCACGTGCCGTACTCCTGGAGATCATACATGTAGGTAATCTGCCATTTAAGGGTTAAAAAGAATTTACTTTACTGTATAAATGATGATATAAAGTGTAATTTGAGCTTAATTTTGAATGTAGCAGCATATCATATTATTATTAGAAGCAGAGAAATTGCTTCCAAAAATTTACGACTATGAAATATATTTACTCTACAGCATAAGTAGACTAAAACTCCTAGAACTGCCTATTTTTTATAAAGGTATATCCAAAAACTTAGAATTTTCTATATTTTAAACTTGTATGCTGTAAATGTTAACTAATAAGTCTTTCAACAGGGCAGGGCAAATGTGGGGTAGCACTTGTGCGTGTGACAGGTGATAAAGCAAGGGAAGTATTTACAAGAATGACAGTACCTCCTACTTTGCCTGAACCTCGCATGGCTGTACTTAGGCGTATTGTCCATCCTGCCACAAGTAAGTAAAAATATTGAAATAAATTCCATTACACAGATTTTAGGTTTAACTCCATTAATGTAACTGTATAAATGGTGACTGTGGTAGTGTATTAGTTACGATACTCAACTCAGGTAACAGACCAGTGATAAGATCCCATCGAAGGGCATTAGGAAGGTATGTGGTCTTAAATCCCCAACTACAACCTTTGTTCACACTTATAATGGGGACAAATAGTGACACATAAAAGGAGAGGAAGTGTAGCTGATTAGACTTATACAAATGGATTGAAAATAATAAAACGGTTAGTAAAGATATTTATGGTACTATTTTTCTGTGCTAATTCAATAAATTTCTTTAACATACATAATCAGCTCTCTCAGCACTGATATACTTTCAGTTGTCTTATATACCTATTCAAGAACCATTTTTAACCATCTATATCCAGGGTATGAAAATTAGTGTAATATGCTCATTTAGGATTAAGAGTATTGTATATTGTATATATGCTCATTTAGGATAAAGAATAGTATGTATCATTATAATGTATAGTTCTCTTTTATTCTGATATAATTAGGAGACGGTCTGGACCGTGGAATAGTTTTGTGGTTCCCGGCTCCCAATAGCTTTACAGGTGAAGACAGCTGTGAACTACATATTCATGGGGGCTCAGCTGTTATTTCTGCAGTTTTAGGGGCTTTAAGCTCCCTTCCTGGATATTATCCTGCTCAACCAGGTAAGGGCACCTTGTGGCATAATTTTCTGGATTGTCATGCTGTGTGATCAGACTTTGCCTCATTTTCTTTTTAACGTTTTTTTATCACTATTAAAGCCCATTAAAATGGGCATGAACAGAGACAGATTGGAGCTAAGGAATTAAAGCTTGTTGCCCTTTCTAATGCCCTGCAGGAGGTTCGAACACATTCCTTCCCCCAGCAGAGTGCTTTAACCACCATGTTGCAGTCCCCAGACACATTGCTTCTGTAACTGTTCCAAAAACATAAAAATTGCTCAAAACATGTTATATATTTCAATTTTCATATATAAATAAGATTCCTGGTTTTGTTGATCATACTTTAATGTTTTTTTAATATGAGAAGAAAAGCACCAGGATTGAAGTGTTACATGATCTGCATACAATGTGCAATACAGGGACTGCAGTAGTGCAGTGGTTAGGGCACTCGGCTTGGGAGTTTACAGACCTTCGACTGAACCCACTACGGGTTTTAGGAAAGGCATCCAGCATTAATTCCCCAGCTTCAACCTGCCTGTGTCTATCCCCATTTGAATGGGGATTAATATTGACATAAAATGGCAAAACAAGAAGTCATTCTATTATAGCCATCCCTACCAAGAATATTAATTCAGTTTATGCTGTTTATCGTGGTTAATAATGACAGAGTGCTATAACCCAATGAATGATAATTATAAATAACATTTCGAGAGAAGAAGAATAAGAACTAAAAACATGTAAATATAATTTTCAGTTTGAAGTTTCAAAAATTATTACAGTAAAAACTCTTTATAACTTCACAATGAAATGAAAATAAGTACTGTACTTTACTCTGTGACAGTGCATCCATATTAATTTCTTTAGTTTTAACAAGTACATGATTTATAATATATAAATAAAACTGCAATATCAGTGCTTGAGTAGTTTTTATAATAAATTAATGAAATATCAAAGTAGTTTTTATACTAATGTGGAAGAGATTATTTGTCTTCCCAAAGAAGTTAAAAGGAGTGATAAAGATGTATTAGCTTGTAGTGAATGTGATTTGACTTGGCTACTTCCCTTACAAGGGGGATGGCGGTCACTGTATGTATGTATGGATACGAAATCAGTGAGTATTCATAACCATAAATAACACTTACTTCCAGGTGAGGTTAGGAAGAGTGATTGAAGTATATGAGCGTATGGTGAATGTGTGCTCTGACTCTACCTCCCCCTTTACAAGGGGGATTGCGGACATTGTATGTATGTACGGATATGATATCAAGGAGTATACATAACCATACATAACATTCATTGACAGGTGATTTTACTAAGAGAGCTTTTTATAATGGAAAACTGGATCTAACGGAAGTTGAAGGACTGGGAGATTTAATTCACGCTGAAACAGAAGCCCAAAGAAAACAAGCATTACAGCAAATGGAAGGAGCTCTTGGGCAACTCTACACTGGCTGGAGACAAGTTTTGCTTCACTGTCGAGCAAATATCGAGGCCTTTATCGACTTCAGTGAGGATGAAAATATACAGGTATAATACCGAGATTGTTGCCTCTAAATGTCTCTCAGTTGTAAAAGATTTATCACTTACTTTTGTACTTATATTGTATGGAGAGGGATACTGCACTAGACAGAATAGTGGATACTGTTGGATTATTATAAAAAAAAATGAAGATCTTAGGTAAACTAATGAATACTAAGGTATCATATGAAGTGAAATATGAAATTTTTAACTATAGATAGATCTTATTTTCACCTAAAGGAAGGTGTAGTAGAAGACGTGGAAGTCAAAGTTAGGAAGATTATCAAGGAAATGGAACACCACCTCTCTGATAACAGGAGAGGAGAAAGGCTGCGAAGTGGACTGCAGCTGGCGATCTTGGGTCGTCCAAATGTAGGAAAGAGTAGCTTTTTAAATGCTCTCGTCCAGAGACCAGCTGCTATTGTATCTCCTGTACCAGGTAGATTTATAGTCTAGTCTACAGTCAGTCATTAGAAGTGCACGGATGCAGTGTGACACTACTAAAAATTGCTGTTGTTAGCCGTTTTATGTACTGCTATTAGTCCTCATGAATGGGGTGGACAAAGACTCTTGGAGCTGGGGGATTAACACTGAATGCCCTTCCTAACACCCACAGAGGACTCCAACTCGTGTTACCCACCTCCCTACTTGCTCATTCAACCACTGGACTACCGTGGCCACCTGTCTCCTTACTAAACGTACACAACATAATTCATGCAGAGGACTAAATTATTACGACAATTAGTTAAAGAATGATGTGTTGGGAGAGAAAGAATACTTCAGTCATACTCCTTGCATACTGTAATAGGTTACTGTAAGGGATATGGAGCGTAGTACTAACAATCCCACTCTTTTTTTCCACAGAACAACTCATGAAAGGGGTGTAGTTGTGAACAATAAGTGAAGTGTTGCGACATTCCGTATTTTCATCAGTTGTGGCCATATGCTGGTTTAAGTGGCAAATGGCATTATGTTGAAAGAAAAATAACAAAACTGTATTTCCTGAAGCATCTTGATATAGTGTTGCGGTAGCTCATTGATATAACACACGAGTTGGGAAGTGACAAGCATGACTAACGCAGGTTCAATCCCAGCACTGGGCATTACGAAAGGCATCTAACCTTAATCCCTTAGCTCCAGTATGTCTGTGTTCACCCCCATTCTAATGAGGACTAGACAAATTGTCACATCAAACAGTAAAATAAGAAAATAATGTACAGTATATATGTGCAAATAATATATTTCCAATGTTTTATAAAGTCTAATTCAATGTACTTTCTGTGTTATTTTTTAATAGGGACAACCCGCGATGTAATTGAAACAACCATCGATATGGGTGGTTATCCTATCATTTTGAGTGATACAGCAGGCCTTAGGGACACAGACGATATTGTAGAAACAGAGGGCATCAAGAGAGCATTGGCAAGATCAAGACACGCTGATGTTGCTGTCATTATTTTGGAAGCTACTGAAATAGTGTCGCTATTGGAAAAGGGTTTGTTCAACTGGGACAGATTTATAAAATCTTATTTTGCAGAGCTGGGAATTGGCGAAAATGAGGACAAAACTTTAGAATATGAATATTCCTCCTCTTGGATTTCAAATGAAAAATATGTTATTTTACTAAATAAAGTAGATCTCATAGTGAGTGAAGATGAAAAGAGGCTATTAAAAAGTGCCCTAGAGGATCCTTGTTTTTTGGTATCAATGAAAACTGAAGAAGGCATAGAAAATGCCTTACTTAAACTAAAACATATTTGTGCCTCTTTATGTGAATCAGGAACAGCGGAGAATCCAACATTAACAGCCACTCGGCACAGAACCCATATCTCCGCATGCCTTAAATCTCTCAAACTGATAATTAATAATTACAATGAAAACAATTACCATACACATTTGGAAAAAGGTGAAAAAAGCAACTCACCTAAAATAGATGAGCTTTCGGCAAACAATAGCAACATATCTGAGACTGCATATCACTTCCCTGAAAGAGAAACACCGAACATTAATATTCATTCTTCAACTCAAGCGTTTGAAGAGTTCGATGGGAATTTATTACGCAGTGAAGAGACTTTATTAATAGCGGCTCATCATTTACAAAAGGCGACCAATCACCTTGGCTACGTTACAGGTCATATTACCACTGAAGATATTTTGGATCATATATTTTCAGCGTTTTGTATAGGAAAATAAGAGATCGCACCAGGGTAGCAGTTAAAATACTCGACTTGAGAAGTGACAGACCCACAATCGAGCCTACTGCGGGGTGTCATGAAAGGCATT
>JAXCGZ010006961.1:10000-15000 GCA_037179515.1 Halocaridina rubra | reverse complement strand
AGTATTAAGATACAACGAGGACTGGTCTAGACAGTTCCCGGTTGAGTCTTCCTTCAAGACGGTCCTTTCCTCGTGCCTACATCTACACTGAATATTCTGGCGTATTCATTACACATCTCTTGCTATTCCATTACATTTGACAAGTCACAACATTTCCCACATCTGTCTCTTTTTGCTCTCTTTTTTCCTCATATTTGCTATTATTTATGGAAGGTCCACAGCTTATGGCCCCCAGTACCCGGCAAAGAGGGGTGCGAAAAATCTCCCGGGGATCGTGTTGACTCCACTATTGGCTTGAGGGCAGAGACACGCCTGGTGGTAGTACTGGTTCTACACTTAACCTTACACCTCCCAATAAATCTGCTTCTTTCACTCTTTACTACTCTAACATTCGTGGGCTGAACTCTAATCTTTCGTCTGTAACTTGGGTACTTTCCTACCTAACCTCCTCCTCCTATCTGAAACCCAGCTGTCTATACATGATTCCACTGACCCATTTCAAATATCTCACTATAATCTGTATACTCCTTTTCGTTCCAAAGGTGGGAACTGTGTCTACTGCAACACTAACACTCCTTTGCGAGGCTTTTGGAATTCGAATCTCTCCACTACCACTATTTTCCTCTCACACTGTTGTGGGAGGAAGTGAGGTACTTGCTTTCTCTTATTACTCACTATCTGGAGCAAATTATCAAACATCCTACTCGTGTTCCTGATCGTCACGAACATGCAGCAAACACTCTTAACCTATTTCTTACTTCTAGCCCTTCAAACTACTCTTATTCTGTGCTTTCTCCTTTTAGTAAATCTGACCACTCTAATATCTCAGTCTCTTCTATTTTTGCTCCCCCTCACCAATCCCTCCTACTCAGCGCCACCTTAGGCACTTTGAGCATGCCCAACATGAAAATTTGCTTTACTTCCTCTTTGACTTCCCATGGGATGACTACTGCTTTCGGTCCCACAACCCTGATCAGGTAGCCCTAAAAGTTGCCGAGATCATGACCTTGGGAATGGAGGCATACATCCCCTCTTCTACAAAAACTTGCTTTGCCCCTAAAACTTGGTTTGACCGTGCCTGCTCCATGGCTATTCAGGCCAGGAATCGGGCACACCGATCTTATCAAGCCTCTCATTCCAATTTAACTTGCTCTGCTTTTATTGTTGCTAGGAATCGCTGTACTACTCAGATTCGAAGGCCTAAGGCTTCCTTTATAAGAAGGAAAGTTGATGACCTTAACTCCTCTCCCACTGGCAAATGCTTATGGTCCTTAGCCAAAAACCTCTCCAAAAACTGCTGTACCTCTAGCTCTCCCCCTCTCATTCGTTCTGATGGTTCTATAGCTTGCTCTCCCACTGACAAAACCACTCTTTT
The DNA here is from genome assembly GCA_037179515.1 of Halocaridina rubra. Classification (NCBI taxonomy): domain Eukaryota; kingdom Metazoa; phylum Arthropoda; class Malacostraca; order Decapoda; family Atyidae; genus Halocaridina; species Halocaridina rubra. Next base: position 13,625 of record JAXCGZ010006961.1, on the reverse strand, counting down.
TGGCTCTCATTATTCTGCCAACTCTTCTATAAAAGTGTCCAGTGCACCTGTCCCTCAATCTCTACCCCTCTCTAACCCTATGCCCTCCCTTATCCTTTCTTCATGCAAAGTTCACAAGGTTCTTCGCTCACTAAAGACGAACAAGGCATCTGGTCCCGATGGTATCCCTTCAAGGTTCCTTAAGGAGTTTGCAGATGAACTGGCTCCGGTGCTTCTCCGTCTTTTTTGCCTCATTCTGTCAACCAGTATCTATCCTTCTTCTTGGAAGCATGCTCTAGATCAACCTGTTCATAAGAAGGGTGACCGCTATATTCCTTCAAACTACCGACCTTTTGCCCTAACCTCTTCTATTACTAAAGTTTTCGAAACTTTGCTCTATGCATATCTCCGATCACCAGTGCGGCTTCCGCAAGGCAAGATCCACTGAAGACCTCCTATCCTATCTTACTCATGTATGGTCATCTTCTCTGAGGAACTATGGGGAATCCTTTGTCGTCGCCCTTGATATCTCTAAGGCTTTTGACAAAGTCTGGCACAAGGCTCTGTTGGCCAAACTCTCTGCCTATAGCTTTACCTCTTTTTTCTGTTCTCTGATTTTCAGTTTTCTTTCTGACCACTTTATATTTGTAGTTGTTGATGGTCGACATCTAGCCCTTTCTTTGTTACCAGTGGTGTTCTACAGAGTTCTGTTCTTTCAATTATTCTGTTCCTTCTCTTCATCAAAGATCTTCTACAATCCCCATCTTCCTCTCTTCTTCATTCCTTTGCTGATGATTCTACCCTTCACTTTTCCTCTTCCTTTTCTTCTCAACGTTCATCTGCTACTCGTAATCATCTCGTATCACTCTTTTTTCTACTCTCAACTCCGATTTGCAGAGGATATCTGAGTGGGGCACTCATAAATTAGTTAAATTTAATGCCTCCAAGACACTGTTTTTGGCTTTCTCTTTATCTTTTTCTCCTCCTGATAACCCTATTGTCTTTGAAACTAACGAAATTTACCCTCATAATTCTATCAACATATTAGGAATTCATATAGCCTCTAACTTGTCTTGGAGGAATCACGTAATCCAAATTTCTAAATTTTCATCCAAAAAATTTGGGTTTTTGTTTCATTTTTCCGTCATTACTTTTCCTCTTTACATTTACTTAAAATCTATAAAGGTCTTTTCCGTCCCTGCTTAGAATACTGCTCACACATCTGGGGTGCTTCTCCTTATACTTATCTCCTTGATAGGGTTGAATCTAAGGCAGTCAGACTCATTAATGATCCTTCTCTTACTTATTATCTGGATTCTCTCTGTCTTTGCCGTAAGGTATCTTCCCTTTCTCTTTTCAATCGCTACTACCTCCATCGCTGCTCTGATGAGTTGACAAGTATGCATCCCTCCCCCACTGCCTAGGCCGCGTAACACTCGCTAAGCGGCCTCATCTCACATGTACTGTTTGGAGATTTTTAGCTGGCTGATTGGTCGGTGCAGTTACTGCTTCTTCCCCTCTACCTCCAGACTTTGGAACTCTCTTCCTCCTTTTGTCTTTCCCAATTCTTATAACCTATCATCCTTCAAAAAGCGGATCTACCGTCATCTCAGGGCGTAGTCTTCCATATCTCTGGGTCCTGTGTACTTTGATTTTTTTTGGTCTGTCGTTTTCCATTGTGTTACATTACCTCATCTCTGCCTTGTCCTTAACCTTTTTCTTTCCTTCATCTTGGTGCTTTCTCGTGCTCGGCTTTTTATTAATGAGGGCAGCTTTTGCCTGTCCTGGTGTCACTCTCATAAAGAAATTATATATATATATATATATATATATATATATATATATATATATATATATATATATATATATATATATATATATATATATATATATATATATATATATATATATACCAAAGTACGCGCAATAGTGTATGCACAACTGGCCAATAAAGTTGACAGGGACTCCTGCAAATGCGCTACTACTTTCTCTTTCTTATCACTGAGTGGTTATATAGTAGCGAAGTTTCACGAACCCTCGTGATACGAGAAAATAAACCTCATTTGTGAATAAACAATGAACTAAATTCCATGAGTATAGTATTAGTGGCTTGATGGCTTAGATACTGGGCTCGAATTTAAGCCCCCCTCGTTTCGAGAAGAAATTATAAAAGTTACATGAAGAGCATATAGAAGAAAATGAGTGGCGCATGTAGTTTCTTACAACTGTCAACTCAGTAAACTTAAAAATACACCCGCTAAAATGTTGAGCCTTTAATAAAGTTTATTTTCGCATGAGATTTGACCTGAGGACATGCATGAACATAATTGGAAATGTGCAGTATATGCATTATAAGTTAATATATACTTAGGCTCATAAGTTATAGCAAAAGTATACACTCAGGAAATGAGACTTTGTCTTATTGCCTATGTAATAATGTAGTGTCTGTATGCGAGTGAGAGTCTTTGTGTGTATGTATGTATGTATTACATGAGCTTGCCCTTCTTTCTTTACTTTTGATTCATGATTGGCACTTGTGACCATACGAAATGAGAAATGAGAGAAAGATAATGTTTTTTTCCTCAACTACACATTTAAATACTTTCCTACTGACCTTTCAGAGTTGACAGAAGCGATCACACCTGACCTTCCACTATTGTACCGCTCTTATCACCAAGAGCTTTTGGCGTAGATATCGTGTACATATCACACTAAGGATTCATAGAGGTCGTGAATTCTACCCTCACCCTCTGAATGAAAAAACTGAGGCCTTCACCATATATGAACATCTACAGTGAGTGATATTATTATTATTATTATTATTATTATTATTATTATTATATTATTATTATTATTATTATTTTTATTATTATTATTATTACTATTATTATTATTACTATTATTATTATTATTATTATTATTATTATTATTATTATATTTATATTATCATTTTTATTATTATTTTTATTATTATTGATTAGTGCCGTGTAGTATTAGGAATTTCAATTATATCTCGCAGTTAACCCTTTTTAATTATCTCCCCTTCATATTACCCTCTTCATATGTCTTTTTTTTTTCTTTTAAACCAATTCCTTTCTCATTGTCTTTTGAATTTTCTGCGTTTCTCGGCATTGCCCCTGCCTTTTCACCATCTTTTAATTGTAGAAATGTTGGTAAACCTGGTCTTCCATGAAATAAACGCAAGTTCGACTCCTTCCTTGGCCAAGAAAAGAATTAATGATTTCACTTATGTCGAGATTCTGGAATAATAATAATAATAATAATAATAATAATAATAATAATAATAATAATAATAATAATAATAGTAGTAGTCTCCGTGGCAAAATGGTAGCGTCTGCGACTCTGAGGCGGCAGGTCGAGGGTTCACGTCCCGTCACGGACTAAGGTTAGTAAGGGCATACACTCAGGGTAACGATTACATCTGCCAAAACAAGTTCTTCGTAAGAAGGCAACCGTCCTAGCCCTTAGTACAAAAGGGAGTTCGTGACGTAAAACCGAATCCAATAATATAATAATAATAATAATAATAATAATAATAATAATAATAATAATAACAATAATTGATTATTATCCCATCACAGTATAATATTTGTTAATTAATGATTACCAATAAGTTGACAAGATT